>JABUQX010124605.1:20000-22151 GCA_015478945.1 Trachelipus rathkii | reverse complement strand
CGGTATGCCTTCGTTCAACTAGTTTTAGATTGTTTAACCGTTTCGCGACTATAATGGAAACGCTTTCGCGCGTTTGCTAGTGCGCCCTTCGAATAATAATAATAATAATAATAATAATAATAATAATAATAATAATAATAATAATAATAATAATAATAGTAATAATAATAATAATAATAATAATAATAATAATAATAATAATAATAATAATAATAATAATAATAATAATAATAATAATAATAATAATAATAATAATAATAATAATAAAATAATAATAATAATAATAATAATAATAATAATAATAATAATAATAATAATAATAATAATAATAATAATAATAATAATAATAATAATAATAATAATAATAATAATAATAATAATAATAATAATAATAATAATAATACCAACACTATTAGTACAACTAGTAGTAATAATAGTAATAATAATAATAATAATAACAATAATAATAAAATAATAGTAATAACAATAATAATAATTATACCATTATAACTTCATCTAATAATAATAATAATTATAATAATAATAATAATAATAATAATAATAATAATAATAATAATAATAATAATAATAATAATAATAATAATAATAATAATAATAATAATAATAATAATAATAATAATAATAATAATAATAATAATAATAATAATAAATAATAATAATAATAATAATAATAATAATAATAATAATAATAATAATAATAATAATAATAATAATAATAATAATATTGGTATTCATAACATCAAACCTCTATCATCACTGACTTTTAATAATAATAGAAATTATGGAAGCTAAAGAAAATTATTAATGACTGCGAATCATCACCATTCGTCGTAGAATATGACCTAACGAGGGTAGGAATGTCCTCGTTAGTATTTAGATAATAAGAAGCTTCTGATATTTCTACGAAACGACCCAATGGTGATTGACTCCTGTACATTTTTAGGGAGATTATTCCACAATTCTATGCCCTTATATGAGATGGCCCTCTGCGATTTCGTTAGGGTTAATTTTGCTTTGTCTAAGGTATGGGAATTTGTGCTACGGAGATTGTTTGTTCTTAAAGTTTGGTTTTGTACAAGTATGTTAGTCAAAAGGTCATTTGCAGTTCCATTTGTGAATTTAAAGATGTGACTACTTACTGTTAGGGTATAAATATCATTAAGTTTTAGTATAGACAAATTTTGAATAGTGGGGTTGTGTTCACGGTAGTTTCGGGACCCATAATAATAATAACGAATTATTTTCTTTTGCATAACGATTAGAGGTTGTAGCAGGTATTCACTTGCACAACCCCAAACTGAAAGACAGTAGAGTAGGTGAGGATAAACAAGACTATATATAGTAAAGGTTTTTTAAAATATATTTTGGAACAAAATTCCTTATCTTAAGGAATGCATAGTTAGCATAGGACAATTTGTAATGAGACTATTTATGTGTTCTTTGAAAGAAAGTTTGTCATCAAGGATAACACCTAGTAACTTGGCAGACGATAGCCGATTTATAGTTATATTTTTTGCTCTTACATTTAGTTGAACAGGGTTCTTTTGATTTGTTATTACTATGTAATTTGTTTTTTGTAGATTTAGGGAGTCTGTTTGCCTCTACCCATGTTATAATGTTTTTTATTTCATTGTTTACTTTACCGTTAAGTGTGTCTATATTACGATCTGACATTAAGATTGTATTAATTTTCGTTGCTCTCGTGGTTTTTATTCATTGACTAACATTATGTGAGGAAATATCCTCTCTTCTGAGTGGCTACGAGAGGAATCACGTCCGCTGCTAATGACGAGATTTTACTGATTATCTTGATGATATCTTCAAAGTGTTGGATTACAGTGATACAGTTGGATAGAATAAAATTGTTATGAGGTGTAAGACATTTATTTTATCAATAGAGAGGCCTTTCAAGCAGAGAGATCTATTAAATTCTTGCATCACTTTCATTATTTACAGAGTTCTGCTTCGTCATGTATTACTCAAAGTTGTGGAACGTTATTTCTGATCTGGATTTTCTTTAGTTCATCTTGATTTATGGTCGAGTTATTAAAAGCGTGCGGCAATTGAGAGAACTTCACTGGCAGATCTTGAGATGCCAAGTCATTTTTAATGGTAAAACGCAGTTGTTGA
>JABUQX010124605.1:5000-10000 GCA_015478945.1 Trachelipus rathkii | reverse complement strand
TCATTGAAAGAGCGTTATATAAATACATAAAAACTTATGCTTTATTTTAAATATATTAATTCATCTAAGCAGGGACATTAAGTTCAACATAAACTGGGCAATATTCTATATATCTCTCTAAGTTAAACTCCCTTTTGAAAGGACGTAAATTATAAATGCATTCATAAGCACTAAACCATTTTCTGCATATTTTGGATCCAACAGCACTCATTCTCTCATGCCAGAGAGAAGTAAACTTTCATATTTGCTAGTTATTAACATATTCCTGTATACTTCATTATACGGTAAACCACATGATTCAAGAGTAAATGGCGTTAGATTACCCATTATCTATATGTATTACGTCCTCAAGTATGTCGACTCTTCAGATGTGATGTTAATTCATTTTTAATTTTAATCAAAGGTAATATTTTCAGATGTTCGAGCTGTGAAACCTATATATGTATACCAGAAGGGGACATTATCGACGGGCTTCCAATAGTTGCGTACATCATGGCTTTTTAATATTGTCACACGATAAGAAAACAGCACATCTAATCTATTAGAACCTCTCACGCTGTCTCCCCAGCAGATATTTCACTACGAGTCGATGCATCAGATGACACGCACTTGAGCCTTTACCCATCTCCTGTATTAATAAACTTGATGATTCTTCAACAGAAATGAATCAGGGTCTGTTATTGGCACCTCCGGCTGGGATACAAGCAATGGGTCGGACTCCTTACGAATAACAGGTCCTCGTAGATATCGACAACAAGCGTAGATGTGGTGAGATGTCATCGTACCAGCACAGTGAAAAATGTCCTACTGATGAAACTCGAGTGTATAAACAGCCCCCAAACGTAATGAGATTCTTTCTTTCAACCAATCAGAAAAAAGAAACAAAGAATATGACGATATGAACAGACCATATGAATTCAAAAGAGGGGTGTCTCAGACTACCCTTATGAACTTTCCACAACCCTCACATTCGAGTTCTGATCTTATAAACATATATTTTGATACCAATATGGGAATAAACGAATATTTATTAATTCAGCACCTCACCGGCTCCAGCACCGGTGCCGTTGCCTACTCCGACTCCTTACTTCTCTAACTCTGACTCCGACTCGTTTCTAAATTTCTCTTTTGCATTCCGTCCATTTCTACTGGGGACCCCCTCCGGGGGGTCCCCAGACACCCTTACGAACTGTATAACCCTGTCGTATTTCGAGACCTACGGGTTTCGAGAGCAATATTTAAGGATTACGAATATAATGTATTATACAGATATTACTAACTCGAGACCGCACACGGAAGCCAGCACCAGAGCCAACTGCCGGATCCGAACCGGATCCGAATCCACTTATTCATTCCTCTTTATTCCCATCTCAAATTTTAGGCCTTCTACGGACATTTCCTATTTTTAGGGGCCAGCAACCCCCTCCGGGGGTGTACGGACACGTAACCTCGTCTACGATGAGGTTACGTCACCACCTATCGCTGGCGGACAAATTTTTAGGGCGATACGATAAACCTAACCCGGTATATTATATATTATATATATATATATATATATATATATTATGTTATATATATTTTATATATATAATATATATATATAAATAGCCCTATATATATATATATATATGATATATATATATATATATATATATAATATATAGTATATATATATATACCGTTATATATATAGTATATTATTATATATGTCTTAACGTCTTCCCTCAGGGAAGAGGCCTACGGCCTGTCAGCGGAGACAACATCGATTTTCACGCAGTCCTTTCCAGAAGCTTACCATCCTCCATCAGCTGGGCGCATCTCGGGCAGTCCATGTCTTCTCAGGGCTCTCTCCACGCAATCTCCCCATCTTCCCCTTGGTCTTCCTCTCGGCCTTACTCCCTTCACTCTCCACCACCACCTTCTACTCGCGACTCGTTCTCCCGGCATCCTTACTGTATGCCCCCACCATCTCAGTCTCGCCGAATCTATCCTGTTCAACACAGGCACCACACCAACTCTCTCTCCCTAACCCATTCGTTTCTCACTCTATCTCTCCTCGTCTTTTCCACTATCGTCCTCAACACCTTCATTTCAGCAGCTTTGATCCTTTTTTCCTCTCTTGTTGTAATGCTCCATGTTTCTGCTCCATATGTCAATGTGGGTACCAGTATGTTATCAAATATAATCTTCTTCACTTTTATATCCATCACCCGATCCTTCATAATTGGATATAACGCTCTCATTGTTCTTCCGTATTTTTCCATTCTTGCCTCCACTTCCCGTACACATCCTTCCTTGCTTGTAAATACGCCACCCAGGTAAACAAACTGATCCACATTTCTCAATCTTTCATCATCAATGACGATCTCCACTTCTCCCTCATCCTCTCTACCCACTCTCATTATCACTGTTTTTTCTGTATTCATCTCTAAACCAATCTCCTTCAAATTTCTGTCAAAACTTTCCATGAGTCCTCTCAATACTCCCTCCTCCTAACTGCAACATGTCAAATCATCCTCATACACCATTATATCACCATCCAGATTCGGAAATTCCTCTTTAACCTTTCTGATTACTACATAAGTAAGCTATAAAGAGTAAGGGAGACAGGGACACTACCCGTGTCTGGACTCCCGTCCCCACCTCAACCATTTTCTCATTTGATTACATGTCCGTTCTCACATTACCAATCACAAACGCTATGTACAAGCTTTTTAAGTTGCTCTTCTCAGTCTTTCCTCCACTCCGTACACTTCCCCCCAACATCTTCCAAAGTCTGGCTCTGGGTACCGAGTCAAACTGCCTTTGCTTAGGTCTAGGGAAGCTAAATATGCTGTGTTTATTAAATTCCCAGCTCTTCTCCAAACACTATTCTTAAGCAAACAAAGATCCCAAAGTACTCGCGTGCCCTTCCTGTATCCGATATTGTTCCTCTCCCCAACTGATCTCTATCACTCCTTCTTAAGTCTTCCTTCTAAAATCCTTCGGTACATTTTCGCGTATAGTGTCAATAAAGCGATATTCGTCCTCTATGTAGTTTTCACAATCTTCAGTATCCACCTTTTCCCTTATAAATTGGCAAAACAACTATTCTCCCCTATCTACCGGGAACTACACCCTCCATCCAGCATTTATTAAAAAGTTCAACTATTTTCTTCTTCAATTCTTCTCCTCCTTCCTTTATTAACTCTATCGCAATTCCATCTTCACCCGGCGCTTTTCCTTTCTTCATTTTTGACAAAGCTTTCTCATATTCTCCCATCGTTATCGGATTCACCCCTTCCATCTCCTCTCCCATATATTGCTCCTCTTCCACATTCCTCCTCTCTTCTGACCATTTAGGAGTTCTCCCAAATATTCAGTCCACGCTCTCAATTTACCTCTTCCTGTTGAGTGTAAGTACCTCCCCTTCTTTATTTTTGATACTATAAAGCTTTTTGTTTGATTTTTTAAATGATTTTGCCAGCTTGAAAATCTTCTTCTTTCCTCCCTCTGCATCCTCTTCCAATTCTTCTGCCATCCTTTCGGCCACAAGCTTTTTTGCCTCCTTCTTCACTATCTCTGCTCTGTTTCTTGCTATCCCATATACATATTCAGCTCTTCTCTGTTCTGTTCTTCCCCTTAACCACCTTCTCATTTTCTTGTTCTTTTCGCCCACTGCTCTCTTCACATCTTCATTCCACCACATAGTGTGTTTCTTCCTCGTTCCTCCATACCACTTGACACCCAGCGTTTCTTCCGCGGTTTTGCTAATAATTTCTTGCAAATTCATGTTTGTTTCCTCCACATTCA
The DNA here is from genome assembly GCA_015478945.1 of Trachelipus rathkii. Classification (NCBI taxonomy): domain Eukaryota; kingdom Metazoa; phylum Arthropoda; class Malacostraca; order Isopoda; family Trachelipodidae; genus Trachelipus; species Trachelipus rathkii. The sequence continues at coordinate 6,208 of JABUQX010124605.1, read as the reverse complement.
TCAAATTTTCCTTTATTTCCTCCACATATTCCCCTCTCTTCCCTTCCTCATTCAGGGCTGCAACGTGGATCACTTTACTTTTTTTCTCCAACCTGGCCACTTTTGTTTCCTTGTACCCTCAATTCTTGGCAACCACCGAATCTATAATCTGAGTCAAACTGTGGGACTTCCAGGAAGCACTCTTTAACATTGCCTCCACTGTTCTGTAATCCGAAACCTATGAAATAATCTATAATAGATTTTTGGGTTCATAACTTTCGGTTGTTTTGATTCCACCTAATTATCTCGTGATTCTTATTGAGATCCCCTGTGTGTGAAAAATCCAGTTCATAAGTTTTTAATTCTTTCTCATTGCGCAGTATATCTATTAGCCTCTCTCCCTCGCGGGTTTTTCTCTCGTTTTTCTTCATGTGAACCCAATATCCTCTCCACCTCATTTCTTCTCTTTCCCACTCTGCATTAAAATCGAATCATCAGTAGAGTGCGCATGTCCTTCGCTTCCACCCTGTCCACACCACTCCTCCAACAAATCATGAAACCTCTCGCTTCATCCCCTGGATGCCCGCCTGTTGGTGGAGCATATAAGTGAGTATAATCTGTATTTTTTAGGTCTTGATCTTAAAGGTATACTCACAATCATCTCGTCGTTCATTGCCTCTCACTTCCTGTATGAAAGGTTGAATCTTTGGTCCGAAAAATGGAAACCTTACACCATGTTTCTTTTATTCTACGTCGACTCCTCTGTAAGCTAACACGTATCCTCCGCCCAAATCTTTGCCACTTTCTTCACCCTCCACTCTCATCTCCGACATCCCCACCACACCACATCTATCAGTCTGGCCTTCATCATCTCCACGATCTCCTTCCTCTTTGTCCTCTGTAATAACGTACCCACATGATTGTAGCCAATTTAATCGTTTTAAAAGTACAATCCAAATTCGTAGTCCTTTTTCGTTTCCTAAGTCTAAATCCATGGGTTCTGCGTGGTTCCGAGGCTGTTTCAAGGGTATTGCAAGCATTTTCTTTCAGGCAGTTGGCTTGCTAGGTGTTGTTCCTGCCCTAGCCATGTTTCTCCTTTAGCCGAACAGCGTTCCTACAGACCTAATTCGTTGCCCAGGGTGCACGACGAGGACGTGGAGTTGGACTTCGGCACCCCTTATATAGCTGATATTATATATATATATATATATATATATATAATATATAAT
>JABUQX010124604.1:30000-31347 GCA_015478945.1 Trachelipus rathkii | reverse complement strand
GAAGTGGGGGTGCGCCTTTCTTTTAGTATGTGGATTGATTTGGTTTTGCATGGCGAATCTGAAGAGAGTTTGAGAGGATTGGTAGAGGAGGGATATGAAAGTAAACGTAGATAAGAGTCAGGTTATGGTTGTGAGTGAGGACAGTCATCAGTGTGGTTATGTTGGATGGTAAGCAACTGGAACAGGTGTCTGAGTTTAAATACTTAGGATATATATTGGAAGAAAAGGAAACGGATGATGCAGAGTGTAGCATAAAAAGTTTTGAGTGGTAGGAAGGTATCTGATACTATTAAATCCTTGGAGGATGCAAAGGGACAAAGTCTTAAGTGCGCTGGGTCTTACATGAGGGTATGTTGTTACCTGTGTTAATGTGTAATAGTGAAACTATGATCCGGAATAAGAGGGATAGATCTAAAGTACAAAGTGTTGAGATGGACAATCTTAGGGGCGTTTTAGATGTGAGAAGAATTGGTAAAATGAGTTTTGTTGTTGTGTGAGTTGTGTGGTGTGAAGAAAGGAGTAAATGAGAGAATAAATGAAAGTACAATGAGATGGTTTGGTCATGGGGAAAGGATGGAAGATATTCGGTTGATTAAGCGAATGAATAATGGTGAGTTTGTTGGTAATCGACTGATTGGGAGACCGAAGAAAAAGAGAATCGAGTCAGCAATGGAATGCCTGGAGGAGAGGAATGAGAGTTTGGCAGGGTTTTGTGAGGGGGTATGGTTGGAGACCACCTGGTCCAAGGGATGAACCCTACATTGACGAGATGCCCTAGTGAAGGTTCGTCGCAGTACAGTGAAAGCCCTAGGGTGGAATTTTCTGACTCGACGAGTTCTCACTTAAAGGTATAAAGGGGGCGGTAAGGCTGGGTTTTCTTTTCAACTTGCGTCATGTTCTTCATCTACCTTTCTGTTTCCAGTGCATGCCTCGCACCTTACCCTCAGTCTTGAGGAGAGAAGGTGGTTTATACATATATATATATAATATATATATAATATATATATATATATAATATTATATATATATATATATATAGTATATATATATATATATATATATATATAAATATATGCTTATTTATTTATTTATCTTCCCCTTGGACCCCAGATTGCTGGTGGGGTGTGTAGCATACACAGGAAACAGAATTGTTAAGTAGAAGAGCATGAAGTAAGTTGAAAGGAAGCCCCTACTCCATACTATCCCCTAATGCTCATAAGTGCGAGCTTGTAGCTGCCAAAAATCCACCCTAGGGTTTCACAACACCGCGACAGACCTCAAAAGGGGTATCACGTCAATGCCAGAGTTTATACCCCTTTGCCAGGCCCACAACTGTATCCCTCACAA
>JABUQX010124604.1:22500-25000 GCA_015478945.1 Trachelipus rathkii | reverse complement strand
TAACACACAGAGGCCTTTCTTGGCCATTCATTTCGGTGTCAATAAATCCAAAATTTATATATTCTTCAGCATATTTTCTAGATTTCAATTTTGAAGCTACACACTTGTTTGCTATTGCTGAGGTTGAGGCTTCACAATAATCAGATTCCCGCTTACGTCCAATTAAATATTTATCCATGCTTCTTCACTACACTAAAAAAAATATTTTTTTTAAAAGCGAGAACCTAAACGACGAATATTATAATAAAATGGCACATTAACTACTTTCGAGTGTGTCACAATGCTACTGAAACTTGAGAACGGTATAAATTTAAGACATTGTTATGTCGTATCTTGTTCGGAAACATGCCAAACGCATGATGTTCATTTTTAGCGCTTACAATTGATTTTAATTTTAAATAAACATTTTGAATAAATCCAAATTATAATAATATAATTGGAAAAATGGCTGATAATTTTCAAATACCCAATAAATTATAATATATCTATCTATCTATCCTATCTATCTATCTATCTATCATCTATATAATAATATATACTATATATATATTAATATATATATATATATATATATAATATATTTTATATATATATAGCTGTATTTATAGATATTTTAATATATATATATATATATATATATAAAATATATATATATACATTTATTTAATATATATATGTAATTAAAAAATAATAAAAATATATATATATAATATATATATATATATATCATATATATATATATATATATATATATATATATACACGAAATAATTGGAAGAGGGGTGCAACATAAATTGATGTTGAAAAGATGGGCACAAATACAAAAAGGTTGAAAAACACTGTCTTAGAGCAGCGGTCTCCAAACTTTTTTGATCGCGTACCCCTAAGACAAAAATAATTCTAAGTTGTACCCCCTATAGGCCTGTAAAATAATAAATATATATATATTTTAATATATATAAACTCGAGTATATATATTAATATATATATATATATATATATATAATATATATATTATTATATATTAATATATATTATTATATATTATATATATATATATATATAATACTATAATATATTATATATATATATATATATATATATATATATATATTATATATATAATATATATATTATATATATATATATATATATATATATATTATATAAACTCGAGGATAAATTTAATGCATCAACCGTAAATATAATGTAAACTCTTTCATTTTTGGAAATGTAGAGCTAGGGTTTAGTTTTATTTGGGTCATACCTAACTTCGGAGTGTATACTGTATGTAACTACACCGTGTATGGAACTAAATGTCATAATAAAGACAACCAACCAAATTACGAAATTCCGAAAGTACGTTCATAGGAGAACAAGATGGCAAGACACCAACCAACTAACGAAAAAACAACCAATGCTGCAAGTCGTAGCTTAACAAAGACTGTCACAATGGAAAGACATCGTCAGAGAAGAGGAACGTGTCATAGGAGTTATCACACTGTCTGAAGCAGGCCATTCTCAGAGACAGGTGGCTCAGCAACTCGGGGTTAACCAATCGACGGTCAGTCGAATCTTTCGTCGGCTCAGGGAAACTGGCAGCAACCGTAGACGACATGGTCAGGGTCTCCCGACGGTGACGTCCGAGAGACATTGACAGATTCCTCCGCCTGGCAGTGCTTCGTGATCGGTTTCAAACAAGCGTACAGCTACAACACAGGCTCTCTGAGGTCAGACATGTGCTAATTTCCGAGCGTACAGTGAGAAGATGACAGAATGAACGTGGAGTAACGTATTACAAGGTCTGCCATCGGCCCTCTCATGATCAGGAAGCATCGGAGTTGCGATTTCATTTTTCACAAGCGTATGGAGATTGGACACTCACAGATGAGTCTAGGTTCAACACTACATGGACCAGATTGACGTTAGCGAATTTGGAGACGTGCAGCATTTAACACTTTTCTGCTTGCAATATCTCCCCAAGGATTCCTTTTGGAGGTTACTCTGACTCTCTGATGGTGTGGGCAGGCATTTGCTTTGGGTGCTCGCACGGCCTTGCATGTATGTGAGCAGAGGAAACGCTAACGGCTTAAAACGATATGCGGAAGACATCATCTCAGAGTATATAGCGCCTTTCGTAAGTCCTTCATTGGCGTCCATTTTGGTGTACTCCAGACAACCGCCACACAGGCACACTGCACACGGTCGTCCAAGGTACCTACAACAGGTACGGGGTCGAAACCTGGACCATTTCTGCGAGTGAGCCCTGAACATGAATCCCATGCTGAAATGTTTGGGATTTCTGGGGTAGTTGTGTTCGCAGCCCGGGTGAACATATCCGTCCACACTCAGGAGCTTGCAAACGCTTTGACAATATCCCGCAGGAGATCATCTCCAAGATCATTTCATCAATGCCGAATCATTTGGAGGAAGTTGGAAGGGCCAGAAGGGGTACAACCCATTATATTAGACACCTTTATGCTGCATTTCACATTGTAAT
>JABUQX010124604.1:0-7500 GCA_015478945.1 Trachelipus rathkii | reverse complement strand
CCTGTCAAAATGATTCACTGAACAAGTTGTTTTTAAAGGGCTGGCTTTATGTCGGTAAGCGAGTTTGAGTGATAGTGATTTGGGGATTAGAATGAACTCACAATTTCTCTTGGTTTTTTAATCCGGCGAATTACTTTTTTACCTCCGGGACGTGATGGGAATAAAGCGAAAAAATGAGACTCGTAGTCTGGGAGAAAAGTTTCATATGATGTTTGACTAGGGGGATTGTCTCTCAAGATTTGCTTACCGACGTTTACGAAGTATTCATTTAGTCCGTCTGCGATCTTATTTTGGTCGGTTGTTAACTGATTGTTTAAATTCAGTTCTTTTATACATTGTGAGTTTTTTTTTTGTTATTGTTGATTAATTTATTGATTAAACCCCAAGTGGCCTTCGAGTCTTTGTTGCAATCCTGGAATTTGTTAGAGTAGTGTTTTCTTTTTGCTTTCTTAAGAACTGCCTTTAATTGTTTATCATATGTGTTATATACTTGGAATGGTATAATTTTGTTTTTAAAGTTTCGGTAGAGTTTATGTTTTTGGTTGATAGAGTTTAGCAAAGCTGGTGTTAGCCATGGGTTTTGAATTCTTTTAGCACCAAGTTTTTTCGTTTTAATAGGGAATGATTCGTCGTAGCATTTATTTAGTATGTTTACGAACGAGTTGAATTTTTCGTCGATGCCAATGTTCTCGCTGTATGTGAATGAAAAATCAATTTCATTCATTTTGTTTATGTATTTCAGCCTTTGATGTTCACCATCTAGCCTGTATTTTATGGTGGGGTGAAATTTTGAGTTTTATTAATATCAATTTTTGCAAGAATGGAAAGTGATCGACATAATCACTTTTTAATATAACGAAGTTTTAACGTGTCCAGTTTTAGGTTTCCACCAGATATGATCTATTAAGGGACGCGATTCTTATTTTCGACGTTGTTTGGACGTGTAGGTAGCGTTATGTAATTGACGAAACCGTTTGATAACATTAAGTTTGAGAGAGAGTTTGCCTGATTTGTAAAGTTCTCGTTGGAGAGATCAATGTTGAAATCACCCGCAATTATTAATTTAGAGTTAAGAAAGTGTGTTTTGATAATGTTCTTAAGGGCATTTATGAACTCTGTTTTAGATGAATTTGGGGGTCTATAGACTCCCATTACAATTATTTTATTCGATTTTATTTGTACGCTAGTTGCTAGTGCCTCTATGTGTGAGTTGACAGTTGAAATTATTACTTCATGGGATGTATAAATGCCATTTTTTAAGTAAATTGAAACTCCTCCACCCCGTTTGTTAGATCGAAATGCATGTGTTTCAGTATATCCAGGGATCGGATATAACCCGTTGTTATGTTCATTCAGAAATGTTTCGGTTAGTACTATGCAGTCAATTATGATATTTTGGTAACTTAGATAGTCCAGAAAAGTGTTGTGATGTTGTTTAAGGCTTCTGATGTTGTGGTGGAGAAGAGAGAAGTGGCTCAGTTCAGGTGTCTTTTGATGTTTCAATATGTCCGGATAGATATATTCAGAGGCTACTGGAATTATGTTTGAGAGTGAAACATCAGAGTGGCTTTCCGTGAACATTGTATATCCGTAACAATAATACTACCACTACCACTACTACTACCACTAACCACTACTACTACTACTAGCTTATCTACTACTAATTAATAATAATAATAACGAATAATAATAATAGTAATAAAAAGTATTATTAATAATAATATAATAATATATAATAATATTAATAATAAAAATAATAATAATATAATAATTACAAAATTAAAAAAAATCCTAAAAATGATAAAAGTTTAGAGATATTATAAACATTTTAGTGTCCGATTTTAATTAATAGACATATATTGTGGGCAAATTCATATGTAACAAAGATACATTATAACATGAGCCCCAAGGTGACTAATTCAATATGGCCTAGTGCCGTTGTACTAAAGATTTAAACCAAATTTATCGAGGATTAATAAATTTGCGGTTTTCATATGGGAGTCAATTGTGAGAATTAAGCTTTGTAGGACATCATATAATTAATGTCACTTATTTTAATGAATATTAACATAGATAGATAGATAGATTAGGTGTGTGTGTGTGTGTGAGAGAGAGGAGAGAAATGAGAGAAAGAGAAAGAGAGAGGAGTGAGAAAGAGTGAGAGAGAGATGAGAGAGTGAGAGAGAAAGAGAGATAGAAAGAGAGAAGAGAAGGTGAGAAGAGAGAGAGAGAGAGAGACGAGAGATAGAGAGAGAAGAGAGAGAGAGAGAGAGAGGAAGAGAGAGAGAGCGAGGAGAGAGAGAGAGAGGTGTGAGATAAAGAGAAAGAGAGTGAGTGAGGGAGAGAGAGTAGAGTGGGAGAGGAGTAGAGCGAGAGAGATGAGGAGAAGAGATAGAGAGAGAAGAGTAAAGAAGAAGGGAGTGTGTGTGTGCTTAGAGAGAGTGAGAGAAGGAGTGGAAAGTGCTGTTTTTTTGGAAGGAAAGGGAAAAGTGGGAGGAGGAAGGAGGGGGAAAAGTAGAAAGAGAAGAGTAGGAGAGGAGAGAGAGAGAGATAAGAGAGAGAGAGAGAGAGAGAAGAGAGAGAGAGAAGAGGTAGTGTAAGTGTGTGTGTGAGCGAGAGAGCGAGAGAGTGAGAGAGTAGAGAGAGAGCGTAAGAGAGAGTTGAGAGAAGGAATGTGGTGTGAAGAGAGAGAAGAGAGAACGTGAGAGAGAGAGAAGAGGGAGAGAGAGAGGGAGTGAGAGAGGAGTTCAGTGTGAGATGGGAGTGTGAGAGAGAAAGAAGGAGTGTGTGTGGGAGAGAGAGAGAGAGAGTGAGAGAGAGCGGGAGTGTGAGAGAGAGAGATGAAAATTGAGGATAGAGAGAGAGAGAGATAAGAGAAGGAGAGGAGTGGTGTGGAGAGAGAGAGAGAGAGAGAGGGGGTGTGAGAGAGAGAGAGAGGAGAGAGAGAGAAGAGAGAGAGAGAGGAGGAGAGGAGAGAAGGTAGGCGTGTGTGTTGTGTGTTTTGTGAGAGAGAGAGAGAACGCGAGAGCGCAATCTTAATAATATCATAATGATTTTAATAAAATAATAATAATAATAATAATAATAATAATAATAATAATAATAATATAATTAAAATAATAATAACAATACAATAACAATAACTATAATAATAATAATAATAATAATAATAATAATAATAAGTAATAATAATATAATAATAATAATAATAATTAATAATAATAATAAATTTATAATAATAATAATAATAATAATAATAATAATATAATAATATAATTGTAATAATTAATAATATAATAATAATTATACTTCGAATAATAATAATTTGCGACTTTATTAATTTTTTATAAATAAACTCACGACCCTACTTATAACATTTTTTAACCAGATGGAGAAACATTACAGTTTGTTATATAATTGTCCAATTCCGTTTCGTCTTTAATTTTTAATGTTTCGCTCAGCGAGTTTTGTTTAATAAATAGGTTTCCATTTTTTATATAACAAGATTTTAAGAACTGAGGATGATCCTTCTTTATTGTTAGAGCTTTAAATAATAATTTCTTCTTTAGCGGAGTTAAAAATTCATTCACAAAGGTGTTTTTTGGTTTTAATTGAACACAAGCTTTGAAGATATTTGATTTTAAGTTACCAACGTTGATTTTAAATCTCAATGACCGTTTGTCTGTGACGTCATTGGCACGCTTTGCCCCAAGCCTGTAGGCATCAGAAATTTCAGAGGGTTGTATTTTTATGTTTAATTTTCGTTCGATAGTGTTGATTACAGTTAATTTACAATTCTCATTCTCACTTCCGGCAGGTATTTCACTGCCACTTAAAACCAAGACATTTTTAATATTCTCTTGTTGGAGGTGTTCTTGAATTTGTTCAATGTTTTGAACTGCAGCTTGCATTTCAGATAAATCTGGTATTTGTACTGGAGCTTGCATTTCAGATAAATCTGGTATTTGTGAGACAGGATTTGACGCATCTTTGCTTTCGGATTCTAATTTGTTCAATTTACGTTTCAATTCTGCGATTTCTTTATCTTTATCCTTATCTTTTTGTTTATTAAACTCTTTAAATTCCTGAAAAGCAATTTTGATTGAAGTCACTTCACTTTTTAGATCGTTTATGGTTGCTAGCAAGTCAGAATAATCGGGAGAATCTATTTGCCTATTGGGGAATGGGGAGGGAAGTGTGAGGGATATTGGAGAGTCGGACAAATTAAGGATTGCGTTTTCTTGAGATTCTGATAAAGTTAAATTTTGGAGGGAAAGGTTTGTCTGGTCTTCCTCTGTTTCGGAGTTGCCAATTATATGATTATTTTTATTTCTCTTTTGGTTTCCATTATTGTTTTTGTTTTTGTTTCCATTGAAGTTATTAATAGCATTAGAGTTTGTTTTAATTCTAGTATTAACGTTACTTTTGTTGTTGTTATTAGTGCTAGTATTGCAGGGGTTTTTGCCATTGTTATTTTTGACTTCATTGTTGACATTGCTGCTGCTGGCATTGGCACCATGGTCGTTATTTCTAGTGTTAGCCATTTTGGATGACTTGTAAATATGATAGTGGCTAATTTTTGAATATTTGACTCTAAATGGTATTTCAAATCTTTTAAGTGGCACTATTTGATTTTAATTGAATACACTTATAATAATAATTGTTGGGGCACATAGATTAGCACTTAGCACATTGTTTTAAATCGAACAACACAGGAGAGAAAGGATAATGCTTCCGCTCTCGATGGCGTCCACTCTAATGACAGTTATATATATATATATATATATATATATATATATATATATATATCATATTATATATATATATATATATATTACTATATATATATATATATATATATATATATATATATAGTGGATGCTGCATTGTCATTTTTTTCGCTCCGTGGATCGGATGCTTATTTTAACATCCGCGGTGCGGAATGGCGGATGTGTGATGTTTTGACACTTTAATTTATTATATATTAAATATATATATATATATATATATATATAATAGTGATATATTATATATATATATATATATATATATATATATATAATAATATATATATAAATAGTATATCATGAGTTTTAAGCCACATCTACTTAATTAATTATAATTTTACCAGGGTGCGGCGATGGGACCCAACTTCAAATGCAACCCACACCTCTTTCCCCAACCTCCTACCTTAATGAAAGAGATTTTACAATGGAATTATATACTTTTTGGCACTAGTATTGAATTCAAATATTACCGGAGCGATCTGTTCTTAAGAGAAATAACTTTTTCTGCCTGTTCTGCTGAAGTAATGTTTCTCTTTTCATTTCAAATATTAGCCAGCATTTTCTAAAATACTCTCTCTTCAATTGGAATACATAGTTGCGAGACAGGGGCCAAGTATTTCAATGCAAGTTCGTACTAAGCCGATGAGTAAAACATTTTGCTTAACACTTCACTCCTCCAACTGATAGGAATCGTCACTTTTGGATTTGTTATCTAGGTCGTTTTTTTGGTGATAATTTTCAATCATTTGCGCTGCATCTTTTGGTAATGCGTGTGTTTCTTCATCACTACTGGAATGTAAAAATTCTTCCTGTGAATCTGCTATTGATCTTACTTGTAGAATGTATGGTTCTGTATCTTTCGTTTTTCCTTTTTAAGGGTGTCTAATATAATAGACGTCGGATTGAAGTTTTCAACTGCAACACAAGTGACGATTTAACTTGTTCTAATATTGTCTTACAGAAAAACTTGCCTTTATAACGGGGATCTAAGTAAGTTGCAATAGTATGAAGGTCATTAATTTCCACAGAACCAAAGTGTCTTTCAAGCTCGTTTTATTTCACCTTTCATTCTTTTTAAAACCATCATCATTTTTATTATGAAAATGTTTAAAATGCTTCCTTCATCGTTTGAGATTAAATGGTATTTATACATCGGAGACAGGAAGCTTGTAGAGTGGTTGATTTGTTCTGGCATCCCTACATTCATGGTGACTCTGTTGACTTAAATATTTAGAACTTCATGTGTAAATCATATCATAAATTACACAGCTATGAGTAAAATTCCATGTTCTCATTTAAAGTTTGCGTTAAGATTCATCTCAAATATTTTATTATTAAAATTCTTTTAATTATATTAGACAATAAATATCCGCGCAACATCCGAAGGCAAAGCGCGGATGCGGATTCGGATCTTTAATAAGCGACTGCTCCGCGGATGCGGATTGCGGATGTCACATTGCTTATATTATATATTATATATATATATATATATATATAATATATTATATATATATATATAAATATAATATATATTATATATATATATATATTATATATATTATTTAAATTTAAAGATAATAACTTGAGTTACATTGAGCAAAAGGAAAGGAATTAAAAATAGCTTATCATAGTTTTATTTCCTTTTTTCATGAAATATTTTATAATTTAATTTATTTTTTCTGAGACTGTTAAATGTTCTCGAGACCAGCCTGATTCCTGATTTACGTGTAGCTCTGTTGGAGTGTGTTCAGTGTCCGTGTGGACGAAGATAATCATTGCAGAAATCTAATACCGGAACAGCACTCTGTGAGTGGTTTTACAGTTAACATACCGAGTACCGACTAGTATAAATCTACTGGCGATAACGATTGTTTCGCTTAAATATGTATTAACTAAATTAACGATTTTATAATACTATTACTAAAAGTTAGTTTTTGGGGGTACATCACTACAGCTCTTCTTATATAAGTCGGTTGGATCAGTTCGAACTTCTTAAATCATATTTACTTTATTTGATTAAAATTTTAATATATTATCTTAAGATCCAGACTTCCATTGTCGTCCAAGTATCAGTTGTCTACCATCCAACTTTAAATTAATTTCGTTGTTAGAATCAATATTTATTTTGTACATAATTTAATTTCTAAGATTCCTAGCTTCATTAAAACTTAATAGTTATTTTTCATTTTTAATCGAAAAAAAGGGATTTTTATGATTATTGTTTAATTTCTAGCTGAAACGAATTATTCTTATTTATTTATTATTCCTCCACAAAAAGTCAAAAACACCCCAGTTCCTCAAGATCCCAACATCAACACTTTCTAGCACAACTTCAGTCTTCAACATCTTGGAGTTAGAAACTTGAAGTTGAGACCTGAAAAGAAGGCCTTTTTCCATTTCTACACTTTTCCTTCTGTACAATGACATAGTCTGCTTATATTATAAATTAAATCCTTCTCTCTCTCTCTCTCTCTCCTCCTTCTCTCTCTCTCTCTCTCTCTCTCTCTCTCTCTCTCTCTCTCTCTCTCTCCCTCTCCTCTCTCTCTCGCTCTCTCTCTCCTCTCTCTTCTCTCTCTCTCTTCTCTCCTCTCTCATATTATATATAATTATATATATATATTATTATATATATATATATATATATATATTAAAAGTAGATCGTATACTCATTCCCTGGCCCAGGTGGGCCATCAATCTCCTTGTGATCCTCCCC
>JABUQX010124603.1:30000-35000 GCA_015478945.1 Trachelipus rathkii | reverse complement strand
AAAGATGTTATAGTTTCGTGGAAGCATATGTAGAGTGAAATATTGAAGAAACTGAGTTTCTGAATCATTGAAAACAAGCTGAAATTCGATTAAGGTAAGAGGTTGGGCGTCATTTAAATTAAAAGGAGTAATGAAAGGTGTAGTCGGTTTAGTAGTGGATATATGATGAAATAATGGGAACAAAAATAATGAAAAGAATAAAAAGAGATGAGGATAGGAAAGAACCTTGAGGAACACCACTATTTATAGAATTGAAGGATGAACGATGACGTTCTACAAGAGTTGCAATTGAAGGATTGGAAAGGAAATCAGAGAGAGAGAGAGAGAGAGAGAGAGAGAGAGAGAGAGAGAGAGAGAGAGAGAGAGAGAGAGAGAGAGAGATGACCAAAGAGAGAATGAAAGAGAGAAAGAGAGAATGAGAGATGCCATAAAAGAAAAGTTTAGAAAAAAATTGTTGTGCTAGACTCTATCGAATATCTTTTGATATTTCTAGCACCATATCAAAAGATTCATCTAAATCAGGGGTCTCCAACCTTTTTCTGCTTGTGGATCCCCTGAATCCTAACTTTAAGTATATTGACCCACTGCGTCCTAACTTTACGTATGTGGACCCCCTGAGTCCTAACTTTACTAATGTGGACCCCTTGAGTCCTAACTTTACTAATGTGGACCCCCTGAATCCTACCTTTACGCGCGTAGACCCTCATATGCTCGTATGTAATATTCCTAAATTAAAGCTAAATATTTATATGATATTAGTTTGTTTTAACCCCTGTGGGTCCATGTGGACCCCAGTTGGGAAGTACTGATCTAAATGCTGTTTCTGACTATCTGATGCCAAGTTCGTTTACCTCCGTTCCCTTAATTGACCTTTTAATTCCAACAAATGGGATCAAGCCTGTTAACCATATTGGGTCTCTTTTGGAATAGGCATCATTCTCATTTTAATCACATAGGGTTTGTTTCTTCAATTTTGGAGTCACTTTTAAACAGTTTAAATTTTCACACAAAAACAAGCACAATGCTGTTTAACTTTTAATTATCAAAATAAAAACTTTTAATATATAAATTACATTATTTTATGTTAGAAATAAATAAAAATTATTTAATTGATGACTTTGTACATTTATCTGAGAGGCTAACAAAATTTGTTAATTCATCTTTTTTAGAAGGTTTTCAACACTAATGTGTTTGCAACACCTCAACTGAAATTAAAATATTGAAGAATTTTCATTAATTCTAATAGTAAGAGGTTAAGTGAATTTACATTGATTGTATGTACATAATGTTAAAATCTTTACTCTAATAAATTACCTCAGAATTTAAAAGAAAATACAATATGAACCTCTTGGAAAAGAAAGTATCAAAAATCAGTTTGTCAATTGATTTTATTTCTTTTGATAGCTAAAATAAGGTTTTATATTTCTCAAACTCTTAATTTTATTGCAGGGTAGGGCCACGCATATCTTGGGGTTGGTTTTACTTCTAAACTATATTGTCTATTTCGCACTAATATAAATTCTAATCTATTTAAATCTTTGTGAATAAATAAAATATTTGATTATTTTCCAGCATCTATCTAAAAACTATTTGCTTTCACATGATAATCCTTAAGACATCATGATTACTCATTTCCGATCCGATACCAAAGGATTCTGCCCACACATTAATAAAGAAGATGTATTTTCACTTTTGTCTAGCGTGGAAATTCTAAAGCATAACAGGCAGTAAAAAATTAAAAATACCATACATCACTATTGAGTAGGCACCTCTTAAAGGAATATTATGATAGATTTCCAACTCTCCATTAGACTTTGGTGAATAATTTCTGTTGGTTACGTGATCGATTCCTAAATTACTACAAAATTTTTAAAATAATCTCGAAGTTAAATGGGCTTCCATATCTGATATAAATGCTTTCATTACTCCACCTATTTGAAATAGAAAGTGGCTCAAGAAAGTAGGTGAGAGAAAAAACTTTGACAACTTTACAAATCTTAGACTCCACATTCTCAAAATGAGCTGAGTGAGTAGGACCTCTTCAAATGTAAAAGGCATGAAACTCCAAAAAAGGGGCAAGCAAATGTGAATGGATAAAAAAAATTTAAAAGAAAATACAAAATCCATTAACACACGCTATAAGTTTAACAAAAACAAACCCAAACACATTATCAATTATCAACAATGATGCCATCCATTACGTAATATTACAAAACCAACAAAAATCAGACAGAAAAATCCGCAAAACTATTTTGTATATACCAATCTCCCAACCTCAACCGCTGCCCTGGAGATCAACGAATCGACTTTTAACAAAATAATACATTATATCGATTTAGAATTCACCCTTCACAAAAGTATTTTTAGGACAACCAACGTTCGCTCATCACTAAATAGAAACATAGAAAGAAGGTAAAAAAAGTTTTACGCCTGCAAAAATTTAGATGCTTCATTTCTGTATTTAATTAAAAAATAAACAAAACGACAAGAATAATTATCTTAATAGGATATGTGAATAATAAGTGTTTTTTAAAAATAAGATAAAGAAGAATATCCCTTAAACTGCAAACGAGAGGTTACTCACATCATTTCATAAACATATAAAAAAGTGATAACAGCTTTCTAGAAAATAGTGGGATAGTAGGTAGTTGGGATATGGGATTTTTTTTATATGGTATATATATATATATACTTAGTTTTACTAATATATAGAGAATAACTATATTATGACACTAACCCTAAATTAATTTAGGTAACTCTTTTAGTTATAAAGTTCCTCAAATTATAAGTACTTAGTATCTTCTTATATATAATATATATAATATATAATACCTTTAATGAATATATATATTGTTTTTGTACAATATCGTAAATATCTCGATTAAATTAAAAAAATTATACAATTAATTATATTTTTGTCTATCGGTCTATAAATATATATGATGCTGATATTACATAAATATTTAAAAAATTTTAAAAGACCTTCCTTTTTCTGATGAGAAGGATCCTGGAGAGAATATTATGAGTAATCTACTTAACTGCCCCCATGCGGAAAAATGACTAATCATGTACGCGAAGTAAAATTAATAATTAATAATAATAATAAGTAATAATAACTAATAATAATAATAATAAATACACTAAAAAAAACCTGATGTAATAATTATTAATATATATAAATAATAAGGTATAACTTAACTAAATAAGTTAAAATAAATAAAAACTCAAAATAAATTATTAATAATTATAAATATGTAACTGAAATATAAAAATAGAGGGAGGGATCGACTAATTTTTCGCGCCGATACCCTAATACCCAGTAAGAGGTTGCTTCACCAGTCACAATAGAAATAAGAAAAATGAATATCATAATAATAATATGGAAATATGGAATTTCTCTTACACATATTTCTCTCTTGTATATATTAAAAAACAGCGTAGAACTTAAACGGAATAAAAAGCTCTCTAATAATACCAATATATTACAAATAAACACCAGGAAAACCATAAATTCAAATAATTATACCAAAGATAATTAATCCCATATCAAAAAGGCAGTAAGTGTTTTTTTATGATGATGGATGACATCTTTTGTCATCCCCGTTAATGATATACTTACCAAGCAAACAGCGCTAAACCTAAATTATCTATATTGTTACTTGGCAACTTGGGAAAAAAAAGGTAGAAGAAGGCGACAAGAGTGTGTTTGGCACAACAAGCTCAGTGCTATCCAAATGAAGAAATAATAAGGACTAAAATCGAATCAACTTACCTGTTATATTTTTTTTCCAACCTTACCCAACCCCCCCCTGATTCTTCACACTGTGTTGGGGTAAAACTTTTTCCTACACACAACCGCCATGTGACTAAAATGACGTTAGAATAGAAATAAAAAACCTATTATCTATATTTGAAAGCGAATAAGTATATAATGTTATAGAGAACCATAAATAGTCAAGTCTTTTTCCTCATATATTTCAGATAAGACTTTATACTTATAACCACACTCTGAATATCGACAGAAGGAATGTTTTACGCAGTCACTCGGCACCGCTATCACAGTACATTAATTAATTACCAAATAATGACGACAATCAATTAATAATATAAGTTAATTCAAAAACTAATGGTTTCTTGAAAATAAAACTGAAAACCTCATCGTTCTTTTTCAAGAACATATAATAATAAAATACAAATTAGAGATTATATAATATAACTATATTACTAAATCAATCTTATATATTATATTAATTATACTTAGATATATATATATACTATATATATATATATACATAAATGATAATATATAGTAACTTCAGTACTAAATAGAAAAGCATATATAAGGTAATAGATAACTATACAACTAATAATATAATAGGGTCATATACACTATAGGATAATACCCAATCGAACGCTCACAATATATAATACTACACCTAATTACAATAATTAGATAAAATAACAATCGCAGGATAATATCATTAATCAAGTTTAGGGTAGGTCAGCCGACGCATAAAACCAGGTATATCACAAGAAACTCAAGAAAATCGCTACCTTATATATATATCCCATGAGTAGTACCATAACACTAGTTAAACTGTCGTCTGATTGTGAGGCGCTGTCTTCGCTGTCCTGAGGAGTGAGTATTGTTGTTGGTGAATTAACTCGTGGATGGGTTTTTGACTTTGAATATCATGGGTTTTTTATTGACTATAAATGTTGAAAATATTCGATTGCGACACATGGTGTTTTCCTCCCCGGTCACCTCTACGCTTATTGGACGTACTTTTTGCTTCCTACGCTCTTAATCAATTTGGTCCATGCGGTTTGTTGTGACGTTAGTGGATGTAGGTTATGTAACATTTATTTCATGTTTGTTTTTGATCTGCGGCTGGTGATTGTCAAATTTTCGCTTGATGAAGGGGAACTTGAATCCATATTTTTATTCAAAAGGTTTTGAGATCTAGACTGTATTCTCAGTGGACTGTTGGAATCATTTC
>JABUQX010124603.1:25000-27500 GCA_015478945.1 Trachelipus rathkii | reverse complement strand
ACTCAACTCTTTATAAAGTCAACTTCTTCACATATTCCTCTCAAAAACACTTCCCAAATTTCTTATCTCTTTCGAAGGCTTTCTCGTCTAACTTGTGGACAACATAAACATTTTTGGTCTGAACATAAAAAATAAATTACCTTGGAAACCTCGTATCACAAAGGTTGCAAAGGTGAACTTAAAGAAGCTGAGAGTTGTGTTCAGGTTGTTGGAATCTTTTTTCTTCCGAAGAGTTATTTCAATTATATATGGATCTTATCCGCCCTTGTATGGAATATTATTATCCAATTTGGTGCGGCTCCGATTTCATAATTCTTTTGGAAAGAGTTTACTTTAAGGGTAGAAGACTAACAAACGTCCTCTACTTTCAAACTCTCTTATCCCTCTACCTCTGTGACGTGACGTTTGTGCACTATCTCTTTACTATAGGTACTGCAACGGTAAGTGCTCGAGGGAGTTGACTTCTCGCATTCCATCACCATTGCCCCTTTCTCATATTGCAAGGGGTGCCCTGCTTTCTCATGAATGTTGTGCAAATATTGGAAACCTCAGGCTTTTTCGTTGTGGTGGCTCCTTTTTTCATACCACATTTCATCTGTGGAACTCTCTGCCATCATTTGTGTTTCCTGTTGCATTTAATCTTCCTCTCTTTAAGATCTCCGTCTGTTATCACCTGAGAGATTTGTATTGGGCTTGAGATTGGGGAAATTTTACTTTATTTCCTTACTTTATAATTCTGCTCCCTCCTTGAAAAGGGCTCTGCCCGTGAGTGGTGGTTATCTGTAAAAAAAATGATTGGTGTGACCCTTATTAACACGTGGAATATTACATTATATAATATTTTCGAACGTACAACTTAGAATTGTTTAATGTTAAATAAAAGTATCGTTGTCCAAAAATTACCCCGACAAAATAATACCAAGTGGTGCCCCAAACGCCGGAAATCTTTGTTTATTGGGAAGCTTTTAGGTACCACGCGTAGCACAGCTTCACTATTTATATATTATTTTAAGTTTAGTTTTATCTTTACTTCGTACTTTCTATAGGTTACTTCTTCATATTATAAAACTTAATTAATTATTTTGTGAGCGAAAAATTAGGTAGAATAGCTAAAACAATAGAAGAGTCCAATTTCGTAAGCAGTCAATAACCAAAAGTAAAGAATAACCTAAATTTGGTCATACATTCCTTAAATTTTGTTCGATTTCAACCAAACTAAGTACAAAATGCATCATTTTGGAAGCTATAGTACATTTATTTTGAGCGTTTTTTGTGTCCCTATTCTTTTTTATAATATATTCAATTAAAAAAAAACTATTTTGGGCATTTTTTGATTAAAGGTCAAAACATTGTGCCAAAATAGCTTGAAAATCGAACTACAGGTAGATGGATTTATTATATAGAATCCTTTTCAATGAAATTATGCTAACACCAATTTCGAACTATGTCCAATTGAGTTTGCAGTTTGCACACTTAAATTTTTATTTGCCATAAGTGATTTTTGGCCATAACTTTTACTGTTCATTCCATATGCATGAACTTTTCAGAGCGTGTGCAATTGGTTAAGATACACCTATTTTATTTAGATCAATTTTTGTATACCCAACCGTTTGGCCTCTGTTTATGATTTTTTTTTGTCGTAAATGATTTATAGACAACATTTTCTCGTTCATTTTATCTGCATGAAATTTTCAGAACGTACCTAATTGGAGGAGATACTTTTTTTTTTATTTATGTCAATTTTTTGTATACCCAACCATTTTGCCGCTGTTCACGGAAAAAAAATTTTTATTTAAAATATTTTCCCATGAACAGAGGCAAAACAGTTTGGTATCAAAAAATTTATTTCAATAAAAAAGGTGTATCTTCCCCAATTATACATGCTCCGAAAATTTCATGTTGATCGGATGAACAGAAAAAAGTTAAAAGCTAAAATCATAAAAAAAAAAAAAAAAAAAAAAAAAAAAAAAAAAAAAATCCAAACTCAACTGGACATAGTTCGGAATTTGTGTGTTTGATAGTATATTCTCATTGCAAGAAAGGAATTCTAGATAATTGATCCATCTACAAATAATTCAATTTTCAAGTCATTCGGACAAAGGCATTTTCCTTATCAAAAATATCTAAATTCGTTTAATTTGATTGACCATAACTTGAAAAAGAATAGAAACACAGAAAATGCTCGCAATAAACGTTTTAGAGGTCTCCAAATGCTGCCTTTTGCACTTGGTTTGGTTCAAATAGGATGAAATTTAAGGAATTTATTACCAAATTTACTTTCTTCATCTTTGAGTCTTGGTGTCTAACGAAATTGGACCCTTCCCTTTAGCCATTATTAACAACGTTATTTTATTATCTATGAAAACTGTTCATACGTTCATGACTATCCAGAACAATACCCTGTTTTGGGTTACGTAAAACAGTGTACATGTTATGTTTTTTTACTGACATGGACAGAATTTGTAATTATAAATGTAAAATAATGGGAATTGTACATTCA
>JABUQX010124603.1:12500-15000 GCA_015478945.1 Trachelipus rathkii | reverse complement strand
CTTTGAATGTTAGTAAAATTATTAGCCTATGACCATATGTGGCAGAGATTTACAGTAGTAGATGAGCACAAAATATATATATATATATATATATATATATATATATATATATATATATATAATAATATATATATATATATATATAATAATAATATATATATATATATATAATATAATATATATATATATATATATATAAATAACTCTTAATAATATAAATATAATATATATATATATATATATATAATAATATAATATAATATAATATAATATATATATATAATAATAATAATATATCAATATATATATATAATATATATATATATATATATATATATATATATATATATATATATATAAAAGGAAGACATAAAAATGGAAATGGTAGCGGTGAAAACGAAGAAGATACCAATAAGTCAACTAAGACTACACAAGAGGCAATCCCTCCTACTTCGCATATTTCGCATGATGAAGAACCCACACCCAGGCCCAGCACCTCGACGAGTCAAGATATGGGTCCAGATTTCGGAGCTAGCGTTTCAGTAGATGACAGTCACGAAAATGACATTGGTAGATACGTTGGACATTCATCTATGATTTCGACTGAGAAAAAGAAAGTTACTGAAAGAGTGTTGGATTCCACCTAAGACCTATAATTTTTTGGAAGATGCTACCCACTTAAAGAGGAAATTCAATTATGAATGGTTGGAGACATATTCACCTTGGCTGACATACTCCAGGCGCCTAAAGGGAGCATTTTGCAAGTTTTGTATTTTATTTCCACCAAATTAAAGTTCGGTCAGAGGGGTCCTAGGCTCTTTAATAATAAGACCTTTCACTAAATATAAAGATGTTCATGTGGTTTGTAAGGAACATACAAACACAGAGTGGCATAAAACTGCTGTTGAAGCTGCAAGATTGTTCCTACAGGACGTGCCGGTAGACATTCAAATTAACCAGCATTCTAAGAAAATCATGGAAGAAAATAAAAAAATATTATCCTCAATAATTTCATGTGTGACATTTTCTGGTACGCGCGATTTACCGCTTCGGGGTAAGCATCATGATGAGGGAGTGTTGCAAGATTTGTGCCGCTTACGAATAGATGCCGGAGATCAGTCATTGAAAAGCCATTTTGAAAAGGGGAAGAAAAATGCCACATACCAATCAGTTCAGATTCAGAATGAGATCATTTCTCTATGTGGTACTACTATAAAGGAAAGCATCGTTAATAAGGTAAAGGAAGTGCGCGCGTATAGCTTACTAGCAGATGAAACCGCTGATATTTCTGGAAAGGAAAATTATCCATGAGGTTTAGCTATTTCGACAAAGGTCCGATGAGTCGCGAGAATTTATTGGCTTTGTAGAACTGAAAGCACTTGACGCAAAAACCATTGCGAAAGCCATTGACGATTTTGTCACGACCGAAGAACTGGATCCCGAGAAATGCGTGGGCTTGGGTTTCGATGACTGTACGATGTCTGGCAAAGAAGGAGGTGTCCAAGCAATATTGAGGAAAAAGTATAAAAAAGCATTGTTCTTTCATTGCTCTTCACACAAACAAAATCTAGTAGTAAATGATTTGAACACAATACCAGAAATCCGCAATACTGTGGGAACTATAAAGGACATTATTACGTTTTTTCGCGAGTCGGTCTTGAGAAGAAAATTAATGCCAAACATCCCAAGCCTATGCCAGACCAGATGGTCTGAACAACACAAGTGCATCAGAGTGTTTAAGGAGCACTTTGTACGAATGATGCAAGCATTAGAAATCCTTTCCATTGAAGGAAATACCGCCACAAGAAAACTTTTCGTTGCATTCAGCTCATGTAGTCGTCATTCATGGCTATGATATTGATCGCAAAGTACTCTGCGATGTTAGAGCCAGTTGTAAATGCTCTCCAATCCAAGACCTTGGATATCGTCAAAACCTCGCAACACATTCAACATATTGTGGAAATGGTTAGGAGCCATCGGAAAGATGAAGAAAAAAATCACCGATTAAGTGTTATTAAGTGCTAATCAAATCGCCGAGCAACTGGGACTTGATCTGAATATACCACGGATTTTTAGTAGGCAGCAGCACCGCAGCACCGCAGCAACCATCCAGCAACAAATCCCACGGAGTTCTGGAGAAGATCCTTAATAATTCCGTATCTGGATTCTATAACCTCTTCTTTGGAATTACGGGTTTCTACTGAAAATACACCTGCTTATGCATTAACATATCTACATCCTTTCCACATGCTACTCAAAACAATCGATGAGTTAAAGGAAAAGACAGCTTCATTTTATAGTTTTTACCACTTAGAAGGCATAGAAGAAGAGCTAGAACTTTGGTAAAAATTTGGAAGGACAAGAAACTGAGTAGTGAAGAACTAAAAGATCTTGTTGTCTCCCAAGTCTTAAAGGAGACTGAACCTTTCTTTCCGTCGACGAAAAAGGCTTTGATGATACTACTCGCCCAGCCATGCACCACCAGTACAGTAGAACACTC
>JABUQX010124603.1:0-2500 GCA_015478945.1 Trachelipus rathkii | reverse complement strand
TCCTAGATCAAAAACTAACGTGGAATCCACATCTTAAAAGGGTAGTGGACAAAGGTACGATGGCCCTATGGACATGCCGAAAGATGCTTGGCAAAACATGGGGACTGAAACCTAAAATGACCAATTGGTTATACATAACTGTAGTCAGACCTATAATCACCTATGCCTCACTTGTTTGGTGGCCGAAGGTTGAACAAAGGACTGCACAAAATAAACTGCAAAGATTGCAAAGGCTTGCATGCCTAGCGATCACAGGGGCAATGCATACATGCCCTACTGCAGCCATGGAGGCACTGATAGGCCTCCTTCCTCTGCATTTGCACATTAGAAGGGAGGCCATGTCATGTGCAACCAGACTGGCCATTCTTGGTCAAATTAAACTAAGAACTGGACTCGGACACCTTCGAATTTTGGAAGATGTACCAGAGATGCAAATGGGCATTGTAGTCTCGGACCTAATGCCAAAACAAAAAAGCTTTGGAAAGAAGTATAAAATCCTTCTTACAAACCGTTCAACTTGGGATAATGGAGGTCCTAAACTTGAATCAGGAACCATTATGTGGTACACTGATGGATCGGTGATAGATGGTGGGACTGGCGCGGGACTGGTTGGACCCAATTGCAGGCGCAGTATAGCCCTGGGTGCTTTTCCCACCATCTTTCAAGCGGAGATTTACGCTATAATGGCTTGTGCCAGAATAAACATAGAAAAAGGGATGCGAGGGGCAAAGATCTCTGTGGCAACTGATAGTCAGGCGGCTATCGGGGCTCTGAGCTCCTGCATGTATGACTCTAAACTGGTTTGGGAATGTCAACGTACCCTACAGCAACTGGCTCAACACAACAGAGTTAATCTGATGTAGGTGCCGGGGCATCAAGGTGTACCAGGCAATGAGGAGGCTGATCGCCTCGCTAAGGAAGGAGCCAGAACCGCCTACTGTGGTCCGGAACCCTTCTGTGGACTTTCTAAGGCCCACATTAAAGAATCTCTGAAACAATGGGAACACAAAGCTATGACCAATTACTGGACAAGCATCCCTGGTCTCAGACAGGCTAAAGATCTGATTGATCTTTCTCCGAGAAAGGCAAAGGAAGTGCTTGCTCTGAGTAGATCTGATCTTCGAATTCTGACTGGAATTCTGACTGGACATGGGCCAGTCAGATATCACCTCAAGAAAATGGGAAAAGTTGAATGTGATTCATGCCGATACTGCCGTGAAGCAGTAGAAACGGCAGAACACATTCTATGTAATTGCGAAGCTTTAAGCTGGCAAAGATACTGGTATTGGCAGAGGGATGTACTGAAGCCTTACGATATCAAAACTTCGTCTCCTGGAAGAGTCCTGAAATTCCTGCGGAAAATCGGGATGAACCAGGAGTTTTAATAGACAAGGGCGTGTCACAAAAGATCCAAGTGGGTCGCAGTGACAAGGGGCCTCAATAGAGACCACCACCCTAACAATCTAATCTAATCTAATCTACCGTCCCCGTTTATACCCTTTAGTGAGAACTCGCCGCAATCAAAAAAATCCAACTTAGAGCGTCAAGGGACCATGACGGACCCTCAATATGGCATCTCATTAATGTAAGGTTCATCCCTTGGCCAAGGTGGGCCACAACCATACCCCTCACAAAACCCCGCCATTCACTTCTATTATGCACCTTTTTCTCGCCTCTGCCAAACTCACATTCCTCTCCATCAGTATTCCTTTACTGACTCAATCCACTTTTTCTTCGGTCTCCCAGCCGGTCGATTCCCAGCATACTCACCACTATACATCCACTTAACCAACCGACTATCATCCATCCTTTCCAATGACCAAACCATCTCAATGTACTTTCATTTATTCTCTCCTTTTCTTCACACCACACAACTCCCTAATGAGTTCATTCCTCATTTTATAAATTCTTCTCACACATAACACGCCCTTAAGATTGTCCGTCCATCTGAACACATTGTACTTTAGATCTATACCTCTTATTCCAGACCATAATTTCACTACTATACATCAACACAGGTAACAACATACCTCATGTAAGACCCTAGCGCACTCAAGACTTAGTCCCTTTACATCCACCAACGATTTAATTTCACCAGCCACCTTCCTACCATTCCTACTACACTCTGCATCATTCGTTCTCTTTTCATCCAACATATCCTAAGTATTTAAACTCAGGCACATGTTCCAGTTGCTCACCATCCAGCATAACTTCACTGTCCTCACTCACAACCATATTTTCAAACCCCTCCTTTTGCACACCCTGCCAAATCCCAAATATATATAACATATATATATATATATATATATATATATATATATATATATATATATATATATATATATATATATATATATATATATATATATATATATATATATATATATATATATATCTCTACTATATATATATATATATATACCTGCCTCATCCCGCTCACTTATAAGAATAGGGCTGCCCCAAAAATTTACCACTCATTTAGGCACCCAGACAGGGTTTC
>JABUQX010124602.1:17500-18719 GCA_015478945.1 Trachelipus rathkii | reverse complement strand
TATATAGTATACATATATATATAAGTATATATATATAAATAATATATTGTATATTATATATATATTACAATATATATATATACTTATATAGTATAATATATAGTATAATATACTGTATATATATATAATATATATATGTATTTAATAATATATATAATATATATAATATATAATATGATACAAGCCTCTTTACCTTAACAACAAAACTCAAACAGTATGTGTCGCACTTATAATTTTGAAGTAACTGTAGAGTATAAAATTATAAGATAATTCAATTTGTTTAGAGAAAAAAATTTTTCCCTTTCCGCTTCAGGGGGGCCTAATCTCTTAAAAAAAAGGAATTTTCTCCGTTGTTAACGTTAACAATTGGATAAAAATGATTCAACATTATGTGAGATTTCAACAGCTTACGAGTAAGTTTAAGACGTCACTATGTTATATACCTCTATGTTTAAATTAATGTTATAAATATATCCACAAGGAAGTAATATTAACATCGAAAATAACTTTTGAAACGAATAATATATATATAGATTATATTAATAATATATATAGTATATATATATATATATATTATATTATATATTATATATATATATATATAGTTATATTATATATATATATATTATATATAACTATATATATAGTTAACATATATAGTATATATATATAATTAATATATATATATATAGTATATATATATTATAATAGTATATAAGTATATATATATACTATATATAATATATTATATATTATATATATTATATATATATATATATATATTATATATATATATATATTATATATATATATATATATATAATATATATATATACTATATAGTATATATATATATGTATTATATATATATATATATATATATATATATATATATATATATATATATATTATATTATATATATATTATATACTATATATATATCCCTGAATTTCTAACTATTTTACCCTAAAATTCTCCCCTAATTTTATTAACTTTTTACGTTATAAAAATATAAATAATGTCATATAAAATCCCCTATTTTCAATAACTAAACATTTAAGTTGAAGTCTGTGGCTATTTTTTTTTATTTTGTGAATAAGTGCTACTGGATTGATCACTGCACACTGAAAAAATAATTTATTTTTTGATTAAGTTGATCCCTTTCTTCATATTTACAATATTATAGTTATATTTACTAATCAATTCGAGTATATATAT
>JABUQX010124602.1:7500-10000 GCA_015478945.1 Trachelipus rathkii | reverse complement strand
ATAACAAACAATAACTAGCAACAACAACAACAGCAACCTTGTAGCCTTATATGCTGTAACTAACTAATAACCTTAACCAACTTAGTAACCTTATAACTTATACTTGTAGCAACTTAACAACATATATATATATAATGGTAAACGAGTTTAAGGTAAAAATATGAACTAAAGGAAGGGTTTAAGATCCTTTTAAATTTTTAAGGTATTGTACTAATTTATTTAGTAGATAAATCTATTCACATTAGCTTTCAACCAAACGAGGCCCTCTGTCAGTTGAGATGTGTTATTTTAAGAACTTTATTTATTAATTCTAATTTCTAATGTATATAAATATAAATATCAATAAATAATATTAAAAGATTTTTGGGATACATTTTAATTTTGGTGTGGAGTTTAGATATTTGTTTAAGATAGGATCAATTAGCAGATCGTTTTTTGTATGTTAAAGTTTTTTGTGTTGTTTATACAGAAAGATTCGGTGAGTTTTCTCAGGTGTAGGTGTTCTATGTTAATTATAGGTGTCATGTGAGTGATATCTATTGTGTGATTTTGGGAGGCTCTATGTATGGTGGCAGAGTTTAGGTTGTCTGTAAGAAGATCAGCATATTTGTGTTGATATTGTCTGCGATGGAAGTCATGAGTTTCTCCAATATAAGAGCTATTACAGTTAAGGCAAGGGATCTTGTAGATACATTGGGAAGTAGAGGGATTATGATGTGTATGAGGTTTGAGAATGTACTTAAAAGGGAGGGTATTGGAGGAGGTGATATTGATGATGTTTGGTAAGATTTTATTAATTTTTTGCTTTTTCATATTTTTTATTGTTTTTTTGTATATTTAAGTGATTTAACTAATAAAAATAAAAAATTAAAATAATAATTATAGCAAGGCTACTTACTGTGTCCCAATTCATACTATTGTCAACAAAGGATCATGTTTCAAACGGGTTTCTTTTATTTCTGATGTAACATTTATCTATATTACAAATAATCCGTAAAAAGTCTGTAACACACTTTAGTGTTGCTGTTTCATTGTTATATATTAATATATATATATATATATATATATATATATATATAATATATATATATATTTTTATATATATAACTCACTATATACTTATAATATATATATATATATATATATATATATATATATATATATATATATATATATATATATATATATATATAACATTTTTATTCATGTTGAGTCTAGTATGAAACTCTAATTTTACAATAAGTTTTGAAAAAATATAAGCAAATGTCAACAAGAATGGCATCAGTTTGTTAATCTGTGAAAACTAACAGGATTATTTTTCTTAAAAGGATATTTTAATGTAAATAACTGACCGTAAAATTAAACAATCTCTTTGTAAAGGAAAAAGTTACCAGTGTTGCTATATTTTAAAATTTGCTAGATTTTTTATTAAGCTTTCTTCAATATATATATTGTAGATTTTATCTTATTTTTATTTTTATTTTCTTAACTATTCCAGGATGAAACCGCCCTCTTTTTAGCTGCCAGGGAAGGTAGCTATGAAACTTGCAAAATTCTTTTAGATCATTTTGCTAATAGAGATGTGACGGATAACATGGAGCGACTTCCTGAAGATGTAGCAAAGGAAAGATTACACCATGATATTGTAACATTACTGAAAGAACATCATCCCCGATCTCCTCAGATGCCACAAGTAACCAACCCTCAACTGACATATTCGCAGTCACATCAGGCTTCTCAGTTGTCCCAAGCAACTCCTCAGGCCTCACAACGCTCAAATGCCCAGAAATCAAAGCCTCGACGACCGAAGTCTACTGTTAATTTGACAGCAGCTCACATTTCCTCTGACGGTTCAGCATCATTAAAAAGATCTTGTAGTTCCAAAAAGAAGAAAGAAAATGTTTTGCAACCTTCACCAACTAATCCAGCTACAAACTTAGGAATGGACTCGCTGAATAATCCTTTTGATTCTGGAATGTTTTCAGGACCGATTTCTTTACCGCATTTCATGGAAATGCCCCTGAAACATCCTCCACCATATGAAGATTGTATTAAAGCTGCTTCTTCCATGACAAACTTACATCAGATTTCAGATAGAGACGCGAACCATATAGCATACAACAGTAATATTGTTGAAAAACAGCAACAGCAGCAAAAAGTTCAAGGGCAGATCTCAAAACCACAAATACATCATTTGCACCCTCGACAACAGTCTATGCCTGCATCATTTTCGCCACCTAATCAAAAGATGACAAGTGCTCATAGCCATCATATATCTCCTCCTCATTCTTCCCCACAATATGCGGTATCTCATAACCCTATCGTTACTTCGCCTGGGAAGATGCGTCCAGCAATGCCAACTTCACCTACTCATATAGCTGCTCTCAGGCATGCGACAGCTTCAGCAGGTTTTGAGTTTCCAAGCCTCGTTAACTACGGACCTCAGTTGCATCAACAACAACAACAACAAAACCAGTCGAACCAGCAGCACCAGTCACAA
>JABUQX010124602.1:0-5000 GCA_015478945.1 Trachelipus rathkii | reverse complement strand
GATGACCAAGGATCACCACATGGTGGTTACGATAGTAAGACTATAACCAGTCTCTGATATCTGGTTTTAATTTTCTCAGTGTTTGTCCTATCGGATCATTTTGTCAAATTTGTGTCAATACCAGCAACTCTGATATGAGATGAGGATCAGCAGAGTGATTTATTTTCTGCTAATGTAAATAATAGTATTGGAGTTGGACATTAAGCCTTGGTGGATGCTGTGCGAATTGGAATAAATTACGTATATGTGGTCTTAGGGTGAAAGTGATGTCAGTTTTGCTTTGAAAATTGATGCGTTGGTAGGAAGAGAGTGGGTGTGAGGCTATAGTCAGGGGAGAATGTGTGCACACCAACGACACCTGTTTTAGATTAGTCTGTAAACTACTGATGCACTTTTTATAATTCCTGTAGATGCAGACATTGCTCACTATAAAGTAGCGATAATAGCGTTTGAATCCGACTCTAGGGACTGCACCAAGACGAGACGAGAGACCATTTCAATAAAGGAATGTTATATCTTGTGGAGCAAGTTTAGGCTCTGTTAAAATTCACAAATTACTTAAGAACAGAAGATTGAAGTTTTAGCTAAAGTGTACGAGAACTGGTCATCATAGGGTAGGGTATGGATTGTCGGGCTGGAAAATATTTGTCTTAGTGGTTTCAAAGCAGAGAATCTAAAAATTTATGGTGAACCAAGAGTGGATGTATAGATACATTAAAACTGGACAGGATTGTGCATTTTTTCTTGCCCCTAAAATATCCATAATTAGCGTCAGTGTCATCTCCCTTTTTCAACTTAGGCGTCTTGGTTGAGACCAATTTTCCAGCAGGTGTTTTACAGAACTAAGTTTACCACCACACGTATGTCTTCCCTCCAACAGTTCTATCAATAGATTCTCAAAGCACTTGAAGGGGGGCCTAAAAATCTGTTGCAGGGAGAAGTTCCCTTTGGATTTCTTTAGGGATGTAGGTCTTGTTGCATATATGCGATTTGACCGCCTGAATCGCTGCCTTGTTACCTTGCTCTATTCCTTCAACCCCCACTTGAGGATGAACCCAGAACTTCAAGATTTACTATCTAGCATGGAGTCGGCACAGGTATTGTTGAATTATAGAAACGAATGTATTCCTAGGGGATCTATTCTAAATTTAGAAAATTATGCTTTGAAAGTTTGAATGTCTACTGTGAATTAGAATCAGAAATCACAAGAAGTAGCTCCACTAGCTTTGTGGTAAATATATACGAGCAGGGTGGTATGATACGGGACAAAATGCAATTGGGAAAAATGGCCGAGGTTGTTGGAGCCATCTTTAAAGATCGCTATCGAGTCCGAGTGATTTGCAAAGTGAGACGAGAAGTCTATATTGAGGGGGGAAGGATGGTCTTCTGATTTCCAAAACAACCACTTATTTATACATATCCGTGAGGGTATTTGTACTATGTAATCAGTTAGGAATGGATTTTTGGGATATTCGAAGACAGCCAAAACTGATGCAAATATCCAAAAGTGTGGGCGGATGGCCACTATAGGTAGAATTGAAATCAAAATTGTGGATGTAGGAGACCTTAGAAGAACGTACAGGGACCAAATGCGATGTTCTCTTCTCAGTGACAAAGGCATGACAGTAGCCTCCAGCTCAAAGCCCTCCTTTAATGAAGATCGGTATGTGTTGATCGCAATACAGAGACTCTCATTTTGACCGGAATCCAGGAGGCGTAAGTCAGATTTAGAGGTCAAGGACACCCAGAGGAGCACTTGACATAGCAGGTATGTTCTTAACAAGGGATTTCACACTATAAATACAAGCTGACCATCAGGTGTCTGATAGACTAAGCAGTGAATGGCCAGCGCAGTCTTTCAATAATTTCCTCCTCTGTGGACAACCACTAAATATTGCAGATACCTTCTGCAGTATACCAAAGAAACTAATGATCTCTAAGCAACATTTATCAGCATGTACATCGCCCCACGCTGATCAATCAACCAGCACTCTTGTTAGTAAGATCGGAAGCCTTGTTGAAGGGCAGGATAATAATCAGTTGAAGGGAGGCGACCATGTCGAATGGCATCCGGGAGATACATAGAACAACTCCGAAAAGAAGAAGCGGCCATTTTGGCCTCTCTGTCAGCGATTTCGTTGCCAGTTATCCCTAATTGAGAGAGGGTCCAACATAGTATGATTTGTTTCTTACGAGTGTGTAGCAGCCGAAGAAATTGTTGTACAGCGGATACCATTGTGTTTTTAGAAAAGGGGGCTTTAAGCGCTTGGAGGGCGTTGAGCGAATCTGAATAAATGACAAGAGTGGTCTTGGTTAAGGAATAGAATTCGAGAAAGGACAATCATTATAGCCATTAATTCTGTTGTAAAAATTGAAGCATGAGGGGCGCATGGGAGAGGTTGTGGTCAGGAAGACGGCAGACGCACCCACACTGTCCCCTGTTTCAGAGCCGTCAGTAAACAATGGAACAAATCTACCGTGAACTTGCAGAATGAGACGGGAATGATACCTCCTTTAACATGGCTGAATGTATTAAATTTTCACACGTGTGAATTTTTGACACAATTTCAATTTGTAAATTTGTAATTTTTATATTTTTATTTTTTCTATTTTTTACGATACGTATGAATAAGATGAATCTTATTATATAGTAACTTCTACCAAATTTTATAACTTTAACACAAAAGTTTTACTTTTGTGATAAGTGACAAATTTTCATTATAAGTCACAATTTTCAATGAAAAATGAAATTGAGAAAATAACATTTTTTCAACCGACAATTGTACGTACAATTTAAATTTTGATTATAAATTTTAATTTGGGAACATTTTCCTACTGACGATAAAATATTGAAATACCTATATTTTTGAGTAAGACTTTTGCTCTCAAAATCTTTATAATTAAAAAAAAAATTTTTTTTGACGTTTTTGCTTACTTTTTCAATTTTAATTTTTCTCCAAATTTGAATTTTCATTACTGTTTGTCTTTAAATTTTTCAATTACCTTTTTAATTTTACTTTTTCCAATTTCTTTTTTTTATTTATATTCAATTTTTCAGTTTAGCGAATTTGCTTACTTTTTTGTGTGCGACTCTAATGTGTTTGTGTAAGCAAAAAATAAAAATACTTAAGTTGAGATGTTGGATCAAAATGAGTGACAATATTAATTATTGAAAGTTAATCCGAAAAATAGAGAAGAGGTAAAAGAAAAGTCCAAAATCTTTTGATGATTCTCCATACCTATTTTTGATAACTGGACACTAATTTTAAAAGCCGAATTAAAGAGAGACGATCTCAGAAGGTAAACTAACGCGAATGTTTTGAAGTCTTGTGATGAAAACAAGACTAGAGAACAGACGTAGGGCAGTTTAGATCAATCTAAGATCTTAAAGAATCTAACCATTAAATATAATGGACTTATATTAAATCTTGTGTGTCCACTGGCCCCTAAGACCACCCTAACTGGAGTGACTTTAGAGACGGAGACTAATCTTTCATATAAAACCAGAATATTTTTCAGAATTATATATAAAACGAATCAAACACTAGCCTTTTTCTAAATGGTTTCTGAAACGGGAGAAGGAAAGCACTTGATGCCATTACATAATGGGAGCTAACGATTGTCCAGAAGGCTTTTCACAAAAAAAAAAAAATTACCTATAAGAATCACTACAAACACTGTATAACGAAAGGAAAATTAAATTTTGCTCTGCCAAGATCAAAAAACAAAAAGTATCTTTAGGAGCCTACCGGAATTTGATACTACACTTTCAAAGTGTGATAGTATCCTAAAAAGGGAAAGTTGAAATTCATCATATGGATAAATTTCGTGCAAAATAATCATTACTTTAATACTGCATTTTTAAATTAATCTCGTAGACAATCAACGTTGGAGCTTGGAACTCAAGTTAAGGGGACGAACCTCTTTGTTCAAGTGTGATAGTATCCTTAAAAAGGGAAAGTTGAAATTCGTCATATGGATAAATTTCGTGCAAAATAATCATTACTTTAATACTGCATTTTTAAATTAATCTCGTAGACAATCGACGTTGGAGCTTGGAACTCAAGTTAAGGGGACGAACCTCTTTATTCAAGCAGTATAATAAAATAGAGTAAAGATTCGATCACTACCTCACCTTTTATACTAAATGGAAAGGTTGCCAAAGCAGTTAACAACGAGTAAGTAATTGAAAAACCATCAATTTAATTGATTGCTTTAAAAATTACGAAATCAATGCCAAAAGATAGTAAATATAAAACTATGTAACACATAAATATTACATTATTCAAAAATATATAATTTGCTCATAAATTTAAATGATAATTATCAATGGCGGTATCCGATGCCAATTTTACATGTTGGAAACTGGTGTTTATTCTGTCATATAGAATTAAATAATAAATTTACTTCTTTAATTAGAAATAAATAATGATTTAAAATATATTTAAAACAACCAGGAAATTCTTCTGATCATTAAATTTAGATTTGTAAAACCAATACAAGAACCAAAACATTAAAATTACAAAGTCAAAAAATGAGAGGTCAAGCTATGACCTAAAATTGACCTTCTCGTTCAGAGAGGTCAATGAAACTTTTACAGATTGAAGATTAATATGTTAAGGTCAATTTGAGGTTTTGCCCCCTCCCCCTTCGAAACACTTGAAGAATTCACAGGGTGCCGAGGTGTGCAAAACTTTCAAAATTACGAATTTGCTTCAAAACGGAAGCCTAATTTGAGGAGTCAATTACTATATTCATAAAATAAACAATATAATATAGATTACTTTCAAACTTTGATAGAATATAGCTCGATATGTCTAGCATAACAGTATATATATATTTTGAGGTAAATTATATGAATTGGTTTACAAATATATATATATATATATATATATATATATATATATATATATATATATATATATATATATATATATATATATATATATATATATATATATATAATATATATATATATATATATAATAACTATGCTCTTC
>JABUQX010124601.1:0-5000 GCA_015478945.1 Trachelipus rathkii | reverse complement strand
TTTTTTCAGTTTTAATATTTTAAAGACATTTCAAATCACTTACGTACGCTACATCTACATGAGCGTCAATATATGAGGGTAATATTCGAGATATCGACATTCTTGTAAACCATTTCACATCTACACATCCATTCAATTTAATTCCCATTCATTAGCACATGGGTCTCCAAACCACGACCCGAAGGGCAAAACCGGCTCGCCAGGTTTGCCAATGAATGGCTCAATGTAATGCACTGGTTTTATCTTTAAGACACTTTTAATTAATTAAACACTCACAATTAAACACACTGTAAGAAAATATAGTCACAAAGCACACTAGTCTCACTATATTTCTCTTTTCAGATAGCACTTCTCGCTCCGAATTCAAATTTAGGTATGATGACCTACCTAGGTCTTGACCCTTGGAACTTAGTGGCGAGTCACCGTGGCCCTTAGGCTAAAAAGTTTGGAGACCCCTGATTAGCATATTCTACTTTCTCGGTACAATGTTCAGCTAATCATGCTCAAAATGATAGGTTAAAACCACATTGCTAAAATATAGATTACATTTAATAGAGTTTAACCGTCGTAGGTATTAGCTTAGTTATGTTTAACTAAACTTTTGTTGTTAACTATACAGAGTTCAAAATTTTTTGCTTTTGCTAAACACTTGCATACTCTTATATTTAAATTACCGATATTCGGCTTCCTTCCACCAGATACACACATCTCTCTCTCTCTCTCTCTCTCTCTCTCTCTCTCTCTCTCTCCTCTCTTTCTCTCTCTCCTCTCTCTCTCTCTCTCTCTCTCTCTCTCTCTCTCTCTCTAAATAAATCACCTCCACCTTATACCATTTTCATAAGCTTTCTCTATTAAAATTCTCATTAATTCAATTGCATGATCCTTTTCTATGTTGGGTTTTATTTATAATTAATATTCTTTTCAAACTAAACTGAGTTTTTCAATTACAGTATATTTTCGTTTTGTTTTTAAATTTATTTTCTCTTTTTACTATAAAATTTTCTATATTTTTTCTAGATACTTTTTTTCTATTTTACTTAAAATAAAGAAAGATGTTTGATGTTTTCACAATATACTTATAAGTTTTGTACTTTGGGTGATATTTGATCACACTCTTTTTTAATCGGGCAAAACGTCAGTTTCATTCAAGATTCTCTCTTGTACTTACCAAAATTAGATTTGACCGAGCACAGAAATTATCAGCACCGCACACCAAGAGGAGGAGATGCTCCAGCACCGCGAAACGCACAATACCTTTATAATTTTAACAAAAATTGTATGTCTCACAGTAAAATAAGCGCACCCAAGAACCGTAGAGCACCATATTGGTGCCGGTCGGCATTCAATTAACAAAATCTATAATTAAGATACATCTAATAAAAAAAACAATAAGTAAATCAGACCCGAAAGATGTAACTTTATTTCCATATTTATCGCCTTTAACCTTAAAATCCTTGGGTTTGTAATTTTCTCATATCATCCATCTAACAGCTTCTAATTTTCCAGGCAAGGAGGATATTGTGCCAGAATAACATTATCATTTATATTTAGCAAACAAACAATTTTACTCAAAAGAGAATATGCAAAATTATATAAAATGTAAATAAATAAAAATAAATAAAATAAATAAATATAATTATGAATTATATATATATATATATATACATATTTTTTTTTTTTTTTTTCTTACAGTTATCACCACCACCGCTCACGGGCAAAAGCCCTATTCAAGGAGGGGGTGTTTAACTCAAAAAACCCACAACTAACAAAAATTACTCAGATGAGCACAGACGCGGGCTTTAAATAAGGAGATTAAATTCGGCAGGAAAAACAGAAGATGGAAGAGAATTCCACAAAACAGATGTAGCAGGAAAGAAGGAGGACGGGCCACCGCAGCGAACTAGTTCTGGAGTTGCTAACATCACACAAACTCATGTGCCGAGCATCAGCACCCCTTGTGCTGCGAGGGCGTCTTAAAAGGGAGCGGCACGCAGAGTGGAAAGCTTCCTCGAGCACCTGCCGCTACGGTACCTATAGAAAAGAATAAAGCACCAACATCGCGCCGCCAAAGATATAGAGGGTCAAGTGAACTAGAAAGTACAGGACAGTTTATAAGTCTTTTGGCCTTTGACTCGACCCTATCCAAAAGCCGGGTGAAACCAGAGCCCCCCCCCCCACAGATATGAGAGCAGTACTCCATACAAGGGCGGATGAGGCCCTTGTATAACTGGAGTAACTGTGGAGAGGAAAAAAAAGTCTCGCAGTCTAAACAGAACTCCCAGTTTCTTTGAGGCCGCCCTAGCAACCATTGTAATGTGAGGTTTCCAAGACATTTTTTTGTTTATGTTAAGGCAAGATGTTTATATTGTAAACAGGAGGAGACGAGAGAACCGTCAGAAGAGATAGGAAAGTTGAAGGTGTCTTAGAGAGGGAGATTTTGTAGAATTTGGGTTTTTAAAAATTAAATTCACAAGGTTGCGACGGACGCCCACCCGGAATATTCTATCAGATCAGCGGAATGGGAATCGGAAAGATTAAGACGAGAGGCAATTCTAGAAGTAAAAGAAGGAGCAGAATTGAAATGAGTTGAAGAATGAAGGGTCGAGTCATCGGCATATGAGTGGATAGAGTTAGATGTGCAGGTGAGAAGATCATTAATAAAAAGCAGGAATAAAGTAGGAGATAAGACAGAACCCTTGAGGAACACCACTATTGACAGAAAAGGAAGAAGAAGTCGCCCCATCAACAACAGCCGATATTGAGCGATTTGAAAGAAAGCTAGACATAAGTAAGCAAAGAGAAGGAGGAAATCCAAAGGAAGGGAGCTTGGAGAGCAGTGACGCGTGCCATACCCGGTCAAATGCTTTGGATATGTCAAGCGCCACTACGCAAGTCTCCCATAGTTCCTGAGGGTGGAAAACCATAAATCGGTTAGATAGGAAAGTATATCACAGTCAGACCTCGAGCGCCGAAAGCCGTTCTGGCGATCGGAAAGAAGGGAATGAGAATTCAGAAATGTCTTAAGAAATGAGAGTTGAGAAGGGTTTTCAAAGATCTTAGAGGATAGAATACAGGTTAGAGCTATAGGGCGATTAGTTAGAAGGATCAGAGCGGCTTCCTTTTTTCGGAATAGGTTGGACATATGCGCGCTTCCAACACTGAGGGAAAGTTCTAGTATTGAGGCATAGAGAATATAGTTGAACGAGAGGGGCCAGTACACTGAAGCACACTCCCTAAAACTCGGGTAGGAATGCCATCCGGGCCACCGCCTTCCTAACGTTCATAGATTGCAGGAGCCCATGCACCCGATAAATTGCATTAATTTCAGGCAAGGCATTAGGACACCTGAGAAGAGAAGGAGGAGAAGGAAGAGGAATGCAGATCGTCCAGGGTTGAGTTAGATGAAAAATAGGAGGGCCGAAGAGATTTGGCCTTGTCAGTATGTGAGAGTTTAGCAACAGAACCATCAGATCGAATAAGAGGAGGAAGGTTAGATTTACAGAAGTTGTGGAGATGTTTTTGGGCAAGGGCCAGAAAGATTATCAGTAGGAGAACCAAGAGGTTAGCGCACTTTCGTTTGATGAACGCCCGCTTTGCTCGTCGAAGGCAAGTATCCCTTGTCAACGATTTCTAGGCTGAATGAAAATAGGCTTAGAGTATAGAGAACGAGAATTTCTTTCCACCCCGATACGCATTGTCTCTAGCCTGAAGGCCAGAGAATTCACGATCGAACCATGGATTTATGAGGGGAGAGAAAGATTTAGTTGAAGATAGGAATGAACCTGCTCATCCCAATCAACGATTACAGCTCCACCTTATCGGCAGAAGCCGAAGCGTCCCCAGAGGAAAAGCAGTCATTCTAATTATAGTTAGCGTAGAAGAAGCAACGCAAGGCCCCCCAATCGCCCCGATCAAAGTGCCAGAAGAAACGCAGGCAGAGATAGAGATGGAAGAAAGAAAACATTTTAAATAAGAGCTATAAAAGTTGAGGTCAGATTTACCATTAGGACAGAAAGTGGTGAAGCTTATAGAGAGAAGACTCAGTGGTGAACATAGGATCCCAAGTGTGTTCAAGGAATTAGGTTAGACGATACACGGGATAGTGTGTTGAGTTCATATTAATTAGTTTGCCAGATCGATTGAGAAGGCTGAATGAATCTCGGCCTACCTCCCCACCTAAAAATCAGTTTATGAGAGAGATCCCAACCATTCAGTGTTGTGTAGACATTGAAATCCCCTAGATAAGAGGACCTCAGTATTTGGATTGGAAGATATAACAGGTCTCGTGAGAATTAGTGAGCTAACTAAAAAAGCCGTGGATATTTTGATCTGTTTGGAGAGAACAGTAGAAGAATCATAAGATTATTGTAAAAGTAGGAAGAAAGATTTTAGCCACAGAACATCGAAAATTAGGTGTGATTCGAGATTCAGCGAGACGTTACAGCGAGTGTTAATGGTAACATAGGCACATACTCCACCTTTAGACGGAAATTATGAAATAGTTATTAGTTGGAATGACGTATAAACGAGTTAGAGGATGAATTCTTAGCCATCTGAGTCTTCAGACAAGCAGCAAAGACTTATGGGCTAGAGTTAGACGAGGGTGAGTATTCAACGGAAGCACGTTAGAATTTGAAGCCACGCGATGTTTGGTGAAGTCAATATATATATATATATATTATATATATATATATATATATATATATAATAATATATATATATAATATATATATAATTATATATAAATATATATATATTATATAATATATATATATATATATATATATAATATATATATATATATATATATATATATATATATGATAATTATATGTATATATATATATAATATATATATATATATATATTATATATATATATATTATATATATATATATTTATATATATAGATATATATATAATGAACTTGAAATTATTTAGGTTAAGTAAGTTAGGAACAGATAAGGTTATGTAAGGTTAGGTTAGGTTAAGTTAATCCC
>JABUQX010124600.1:57500-60633 GCA_015478945.1 Trachelipus rathkii | reverse complement strand
CAAATGCTTCGTTCAAAAGACGATGACAGCAATTCATCGTGAAACGCTTTCGCGTTACTGATGCGCCGCTATATATATATCTGTAATATATATATCTGCCTGCTATATATATATATAGTCTCTGCCACATATGGTCATAGGCTAATAATTTTACTAGCATTCAAAGATGTTAACAGAAAAATTAAAAGTATAGCAAACTATGTTGAAAATCACTAATTTCTGTGTTGTAATAAAAAATAGTTTTTTAAAATGAAGCTAACCTCATATGGACAAGTAAGATCATGTGTTACAAAATTCCTACTTTTAAAAAGTAAATACACAAAATTTTATTAATATTTAAAGTAAAACATACGTACCAAGGAATCTCCTAATATCCATGATCTGATGAAATTGAACTATAACTTTACACTGAGGCGGTGTTGAATTATAGAGTGGCGTCACGGAGTGATAATTTCAATGCTACTTTGAACCTTAAACACTTAATAAAGAATTGAGAATCTGACTGAACACAAAATCTAGAATTTATATATACATATCAACATTAAAAAAAAACATAGATAGAATAACAACACAGTTCTTATCTACAAATTAAAAGAGCATATAAAATGAGTGAAAAGACCGTATCGGCAAGAGAAATGTGAGATTTGCAACCTTCATACGCCTTGCTTTCGCGTATATATATATATACTTATATATATGTATATATGCTCTTATACTCTTTTTATATATAACAATACATATATATATACTGCTATATATATTAATAACATAATATATATATAATATATATATACTGCAATATCTATATCTCTATATATATATATATACTATATACTATATACTATAATATATATACTTCTATATATATATATATATATATATATATATATATATATATAATAATAATATAATAACTATATATATATATAACCAATAATATAATAATATATATATATATATATAAAACGTACCTAATGTATATATCTTTTTTTTTTACAGTTGTCACAACCACTCACGGTCAGAGCCCTATTCAAGGAGGGGTGTACGCCTCAGAAGTCAACAACTAAAGTAAATTAGATGAGCACAGACCTGGGCGCGGAAGTGGAGATTAAAACTGAGAGATGGAGAGAGAGGTCTGGAGACAGATGTGGCAGGAAAGAAGGAAGCACCACAGCAAACGAACTAGCCTGGAGTTACTAATATCCAACACAAAACTCATGTGCGAACACAGCACCCCTAGTTCTACAAGGGCGACGTAAAGGTGGAGGTACACGAGTGATAAACTCCCTCGAGCACCTGCCGCTGCCAGTACCTATAGAAAAGAGATAAAGCACCAACATCGCGCCGCAAAGATGGAGGGTCAAGTGAACTGGAAGGTACAGAACAGTTTATAAGCCTTTTGACGCTGACTCGACCCTATCCAAAAGCAGGGTGAAACCAGAGCCCCACAGATATGAGAACAAGGCGGATGGGGGCCCATGTATAGCTGGAACAACTGAGAAAGAGGAAAAAAAGTCTCGCAGTCTAAACAGAACTCCCAGTTTCATTGAGGCCGCCTAGCAACCGTTGTGATGTGAGTTTCCAAAGACATTTTTTTTATGTTAAGGCCAAAGATGTTTATATTGTCAACAGGAGAGACGAGAGAACCGTCGAAAGAGATAGGAAAGTTAGAAGGAGTTTATCTTAGAGGAGATTTGTAGAAGTTGAGTTTTTAAAAAATTGAATTTCACAAGGTTCAGACACCCCACCAGGAAATTCTATCCAGATCAGCGAGAATAGAATCGGAAAGATTAAGACAGAGGCAATTCTAGAATTAAAAGTAGGAGCAGAATTGAAATGAGTTGAAGAATGAGGGTCAAGTCATCGCTATGTGGTGAATGAGTTAGATGTTCAGGTGAGAAGATCATTAATGCAAAGTAGGAATAAAGTAGAGTAAAGACAGAACCCTGAGGAACACCACTATTAACAGAAAAAGAAGAAGTCGCCCCATCAACAACAGCCGAAATTGAGCGATTTGAAAGAAAACTAGACATAAGTAAGCAAAGAAGGGAGGAAACCCAAGGGAGCTTGGAGATCAGTGACGCGTGCCATACCGGTCAAATGCTTTGGATATGTCAAGCGCCACCATAAGTCTCCCCGTAGTTCCTAAGGGCGGAAAACCATAAATCAGTAAGATAGGAAAGTATATCGCCAGTAGACCTCGATCGCCGAAAGCCGTACTGGTGATCGGAAAGAAGTGAATGAGATTCCAGATGATCTAAGAAATGAGAGATGAGAAGAGTTTCAAATATCTTAGATATAATACAAGTAAGAGCTATAGGGCGATAGTTAGAAGGATCAGAGCGGCTTCCTTTTTTCGGAATAGGTTGGACATGTGCGTGCTTCCAACACTGAGGGAAAGTATTAGTATTGAGACAGAGAATATAGTTGAACGAGGGCGGGGATAGCACAGGAAACAAACTCCCTCAAAAACTCTGGGAGGAATGCCATCCGGGCCACCCGCCTTCATAACGTTCGTAGATTTCAGGAGCTTATGCACCCGATTGAATGTAATCACAGACAAAGGCATGGGACACCTGAGAGGAGAAGGAGAAGGATGAGGAATGCCAGAATCGTCTAGGGTTATGTTAGAGGAAAATAGGAGGCCGAAGAGATAGGCCTTCTTAGTTGGAGAATTAGCAACAGAACCATCAGAGCGAAAAAGAGGGGGAAAGACAGATTTACAGAAGTTGTTAAGAGATGTTTTTGGCAAGAGGCCAGAGAAAGATTTGTCAGAAGGAGAACCAAGGAGGTTAGCGCACTTTGTTTGATGAAAGCCCGCTTTGCTCATCGAAGAGTATCTCTGCACGATTTCTCAGCAGAATGAAAATTAGGAAGAGTGATAGGAGAACGAGAATTTTTCCACTCCCGATACGCACTGTCTCTAGCCTGAATGGCCAGAGAACAAGCACGATCGAACCATGGATTATGAGGAGAGAAAGATTTAGTCGAAGAAGGAATGAACCTGTTCATCCCATCAACGATTACAACTCCCACCTTATCGGCAGAAGTCGAGAAGCGTCACCAGAGACAACAGTCCATTCAATTATAGTTAGCGTAGAAGCTAAACGCAAGGGCCCCCAATCGGCCCGAT
>JABUQX010124600.1:50000-55000 GCA_015478945.1 Trachelipus rathkii | reverse complement strand
AACTCGTGACAAAAATATCGCCGATAAGGCGATAACCGATAAATCGATAAATCCAAATTTTTATGTATTTCATTTTATTATAAATAAAATGTTAAAAAAAACACGACTTTGGTTTTTAAGAAAATTTTAAAAATAAATTTATTACATCTTCTTTTCACCTATTTTATAGATTATAATATAAAATTTTCAGTTTTTTACCGACACGTACCCAGAAAATATGGGAATGTTGCTACTTGCTTTATATAACTAGTAAAACTTTGGATATCTTATTAAATAAATTTAATTTTTTTCCCTTTGCTTCTCAGTGTTTTTTATAATAAAATTTTATTTTCTAATTTATGCTCTGATGTTATAGATTCTATAATGTGTGTAAAAAGCCAAAGATAAAGGTTAATAAAGGATTTGAAATGAAATCAAAGAATTAGTTAATTACAATTTATCAATATAAAAATATAAATACTAGGTTCTGGCCTTCTGCAGCATTTGTATGTTTCCCTTCATAAACATGAGCATATTAAAGTTTTCATCTGACAGAAAATTCCTCTTGGCTCTGTAGATATCTTTGCTAAGGGAGAACAATCGCTCCACCGCAGCGCTAGACGGCATTGCAGTATTGTACCTTATAAAGAGATCAATGAGCACCTTCTCATTGTTAAAAGCTAGGTCTGACAAGCTGTCTGTCGGTTTCGCCTGCAGCCACTTATTTACAATGAGAGCAGCTTTATTCTTGATTGATCTTTGATGACGTTGACCTTGAGTTAGTTCAGTGTAATCATCAGCATCACAGATGCTTGAGTAGTAGTCCTTCTCTTCCATGTCCTCTCCCTCGCTGCTGCTGGTACTGTTGGCGTTCTCGAGTTCGGTATGCCGCAATAACTCTTCCACC
The DNA here is from genome assembly GCA_015478945.1 of Trachelipus rathkii. NCBI lineage: Eukaryota > Metazoa > Arthropoda > Malacostraca > Isopoda > Trachelipodidae > Trachelipus > Trachelipus rathkii. The sequence continues at coordinate 54,114 of JABUQX010124600.1, read as the reverse complement.
TTCTTCTCCATCAGGGCCTTGACCTCTGACTTTTTGGCCATTGTTTCTTCAAAAGCCCTCATCCACATCAGGCGAAACTTGGGGTAGAAGGCAGTGGCCAGAAGGTACTCCTCATCTTCAAAGGTGCTGGAGAACCTCTTGTCTATGGCGTCAAGGAGGGTATTGACCAGAGGGTCGCAGAACTGGAGATTGGCATTGGTCTTCAAGTCAATCAGCTTTTTTTGGTCACAATGAGGGTGGGGATCAGGCAGCCCAGATAGCACTGTTTCTCCCCTTGGATTTGATCCAGTGCAACGGCGACTGGTGCTATGACCTGATAATTGAAAAAGAAATATTATTTATATAGATGTATATATCATTTTAAAATAAAAATATTTATATATATATATATATATATATATATATATATATATATATATATATATATATATATATATATATATATATATATATATATATATATATATATTTATACTCTCTCTTTCTTTCTATATATATATATATATATATATATATATATATAACAAAAAGTATCGCGATACCCATTATTGATAAAAGATTTTATCGGATAGCAGATAACCCGAAACCGTTATCGCGATAAATTATCGCCATATAGTTATCGGTAGTTTGGAACAAAAATTATCGCGATACCGATTATCGGTAAAAGATTTTATCGGATAACAGATAACCCGAAACCGTTATCGCGATAAATTATCGCGATAATTTATCGCGATAACGCCCACCTATGTATATATATATATATATATATATATATATATATATATATATATATATATATATATGGAGATAATATATATATAATATAATATAGCAATAATAATAATAATATAATATATGTAATAATAATATAACATGCTGCTGTATATATATGTGCTGCTATATAGCACCAACAACAGCAGCAACCAGCATGAATATGTATACTGTAACTTTAAAGCCATGTATATATATATATATATATGTATATATATGTATATATATTTTACAACATATAGATATATATATATATATATATATATATATATGTATATATATATATATAATATATATCATGGACGATCCGCCAGCTTCCAACCTAGGAATGGCTTAAAAGATTTTATAAAACATATGTATATATATATATATATATATATATATATATATATATATAATATATATATATATATATATATATATATATATATATATATATATATATATATATATATATATATATATATATATATAAGAAAGAAGACATAAAACTAGAAACATTTGTATGGATAATTAAATGATTAATATTTAAAAAAATTTATTTTATTAAAACAATAGAATATCAAATACAATATCCAATGATGGAAAATTCACAATATAGAGCAGTTGCAAAATTGATATTATTAAAAAAGTAATTTCCTTGGGTTCAACACAAATTTATCAACTACTGTTTGAATAAAATAATCATAATTGTCAAAAAACAAATTTTCTGTGTACACTCATCATAGCTAGTCCGTTTAACCTGTCGTCTTCCATAGTACTTCGCAGCCAAGTCTTGATCCTTCGCAGATTACTGAAAGAGTGTTCTACTGTACTGGTGGTGCATGGTTGAGCGAGTAGTATCATCAAAGCCTTTTTCGTCGACGGAAGAAGGTTCAGTCTCCTTTAAGATTTGGGAGAGATAACAAGATCTTTTAGTTCTTCACTACTCAGTTTCTTGTCCTTCCAAAATTTGTACCAAAGTTCTAGTTCTTCTTCATGTCTTCTAAGTGGTAAAAACTATAAAATGAAGTTGTCTTTTCTTTTAACTCATCGATTGTTATGAGTAGCATGTGGAAAGAATGTAGATATATCAATGCATAAGCAGGTGTATTTTCAGTAAACCGTAATTCCAAAGAAGTTATAAAATCCAGTACGGAGTTATTAAAGATCTTCTCCAGAACTCCATGGGATTTGTTGCTGGATGGTTTGCTGCGGTGCTGCTGCCTACCAAAAAATACGTGGTATATTCAGATCAAGTCCCCAGTTGCTCCGGCGATTTCTTTACTTCTTTTAGCACTTCATCGATGATTTTTCTTCACCAACTTTCCGATGACTCTAACCATTTCCACAATGTCGTTGAATGTTAACGAAGTTTTGACGATATCAAGGCCTTAGATTGGGAGAGCATTTACAACTGGCTCTAGCATCGCAGAGTACTTCGCGATCACATGATGAATGACGACTTACATGACGCTGAATGCAACTGAAAAGCGCTTTTTCTTGTGGCGGTATTTCCTTCAATGGAAAGGGTTCCTAATGCTTGCATCATTCGCACAAAGTGTACTCCTTAAACACTCGATGCACTTGTGTTGTTCAGACCATCTGGTCTGGCATAGGCTTGGGATGTTTGACATTAATTTTTTTCTCAAGACCGTCTCGCGAAAAAACGAAATAATGTCCTTTGTTCCCACAATATTGCGGATTTCTGGTATTGTGTTCAAATCATTTACTACTAATTTTGTTTGTGTGAAGAGCAATGAAAGAACAATGCTTTTATACTTTTCCTCAATATTGCTTGGACACCTTCTTCTTTGCCAAATATCATTAAGAACATCATCAAACCCAAGCCCCACCATTTCTCGGGATCCAGTTCTTGGTTGTGATAAAATCGTCAATAAGCTTCCGCAATGGTTTTTGTAATCAGTTGCTGGATACACGAAAGCCAATAAATTCCTTTTTGACTTCATCGGACTCTTTGTCAAAATAGCGCAACACTATGAATTGTTCCTTTCCAGAAATATCAGCAGTTTCATCTGCTAGTAAACTATACGCGCACGCTTCCTTTACCTTATTAACGATACTTTCCTTTATAGTAGTACCAGAGAAATGATTTTATTCTGAATCTGAACTGATTGGTATGTAGGCATTTTTCTTCCCCCCTTTCCATGCTTTTCAATGACTGATCTCGGCATCTATTCATAGCTACAAATTTGCAACTTACTTCCTGTCCTTGGCTAAGAGAGTTATTGAGATAATATTTTTTATTTCTTCCATGATTTTCTACCTGAATGCTGGTTAATTTGGATGTCCTACTGGCTCGTCCCTGGCAGGAACAATCTTGCAGCTTCAACAACAGTTTTATACCACTCTGTGTTTGTATGTTCCTTACAAACCACATGAAGAATATCTTTATATTTAGTGAAAGGTCTTATTGTTAAGAGCCTAGGACCCCCTCTGAACAAACTTTTATTTGGTGGAAATAAAATACAAAACTTGCAAAATGCTCCCATTAGGTGCCTGGAGTATGTCAGCCAAGTTGAATATGTCTCCAACCATTCATATTGAATTTCCTCTTTAAGTGGGTAGCATCTTCCAAAAAATTAAAGGTCTTAGGTGGAATCCAACACTCTTTCGGTAACTGTTTCTTTTTCTCTGTCAAATCATAGATAATGTCCAACGTATCTACCAATGTCATTTTCGTGACTGTCATCTACTGAAACTATAGCTCCGAAATCTAGACCCATATCTTGACTCGTCGAGGTGCTGGGCCTGGGTGTGGGTTCTTCATCATGCGAAATATGCGAAGTAGGAGGGATTGCCTCTTGTGTAGTCTTAGTTGGAGTATTGACATGTTCTTTGGTTTTTCCACCACTACCATTTCCAATTTCCCATCCGAGTTCTTCCTTTTCAAATTTACTGCAAACAATATATATATATATATATATATATATATATATATATATATATATATATATATATATATATATATATATATATATTATATATATATATATATATATATATATATTCTCTTATATATATATATATATATACATATATTGTTGCGGAGCGGTTCCTGTAATTTCTAAAATATAAATTCAATTAATTAAATTCTCACAGCTTTCAACAATAAATAATGTTGCTTTACCAATTTGATATAAAATGGATTTCAAATATTATTTCTTAAAACTTTTCAAGATTAACTACTTGCAAAATATAAGGGAGGTTATCAAACACGTGTTAATTTTTTTTAAAATATATAATTATCAACCCAATTTTACTTGAACATTCAAAACAGTACTTATTTTGATAATTCATGTCATTACTTTACGATTAACAAAACACAACAAAAATTCTAAAA
>JABUQX010124600.1:0-45000 GCA_015478945.1 Trachelipus rathkii | reverse complement strand
AACCGGCTGGGGGAAACCGATGCCGAAAAAGTAAAAAAACTTTTGACTGGTGGCTCTCTTGGTGACCGTCTGCCTTCAGTACTGCTATCAGATATGCTAAATCTCCTTGACGGTCCTCCCGTAGGTAATTGTATACATATTGTTCGCCATCTCTTCCTACAAAAACTTCCCACAGAGATGCAACTGCGTTTAGCAACGGTCGATCCCAACTGTTCATTGCAAGAGCTCGCTACTTATGCAGATAGGGTTTGTAAAGCGAAACCTCTTCCGACAGCAGACATACCATCACAAGTTTCGCACATCACGGATCCCACCAGCAATAATAACTTACCACCAGCGTCTTTTTCGCATGTAAATGAGTCGGTTAATGCCATTCAACACCCACCTGCCACAGAATACGCTTACATTGTATCACAGCTTCAGGTCTTACAAAACACTATCATGGATTTAACAAATCGAATGCGTGCATTGGAGGCGCGTTCAACTGTTCCTCCTCCTTCCCCTCCCTCTCCCCATCCTTATCCTCAACAACAATATCCTTATCCTCAACAGTATCCTCATCCTTCATCCTCTCATCATCCTTATTCACCACCTCCTTCATACCCTCAGCCTCCTCCCAATCCTTCATACCCCCCGCCCCCTCCCAATGCACCAAATACTTATTCTGCATACAATTACGGTCATCATTCTCGCTCTCCTACTATGCAAAGACGTTCATATCGTCGCTCTCCTACTCCTTCGCGTCAATTCGCCTCTTCTCCTGTTGCTTCTCAGGCTTTAGTTCAATTTCCGTCGCATAACCAGCAGGGTATTTGTAGAAATCATCAGCGTTTTGGAGATCAAACACGGTCATGTCTTAAGCCTTGCACTTTCGAGAATTTAAACTTAAACACCACTCCGTAAACTCGCTCGGGGTGGTTTCAAAAGCGTCTAACTTACTTTGTGTCTACGATCCATCCACCAAACTATCTTATCTCGTAGATTCTGGGAGCTCTATCTCCGCTGTACCACGTTCCATCCTCGGGAAAACCCATGCTCCAGAAGCATCAGGCTCTTTACGCGCTGCCAACGGTACCACTATCAATACTTATGGTACCAAACGACTTCATTTAACACTCTCGTTCCGTCGTGACTTTGTATGGGACTTCACGATTGCCGACGTCACTTTACCAATATTAGGTGCAGACTTTCTGTCCCACTTCAACCTTCTCGTTGACATGAATCATAACCGCATCATTGATTTTGAGACACATTTCTCATCCGCTTGTATTCGTGCTTCCGCTTCCATCAGTGGCATTCATCTCTCTCCAACTAATAATGCTTTTGAATCACTATTAATTACCGACTTTCCAGAGCTTCTCTCTCCGGTCTCCAAATTTCCTCCTGTGAAACACAATGTCGTTCATCACATTGAAACTTACGGCAGACCTCCATTCTCTCACGCTCGACGTCTTGCACCAGATAAGCTCAAAGCAGCAAAGCTAGAGTTCGAATCTCTCTTAGAAAAGGGCATCATCCGACCTTCCAAGTCTGATTACGCTTCTCCCTTGCATATGGTACTCAAACCAAATGGAGATTACCGTCCGACCGGTGACTATCGCTGCCTAAATGCAATCACCCGCCCGGACCGCTATAATGTACCTCATTTACAGGATTTCACATCCCATCTCTCTGGTTGTACCATCTTCTCAAAAATTGACTTAATTTCCGCATTTTTTCAAATTCCCGTCAATCCGGACGACATTCATAAGACTGCCATTATCACTCCTTTCGGCCTTTACGAATTTCTTCGAACGCCATTCGGTTTACGAAATGCTAGTCAATCATTCCAACGTCTTTTAGACTCAGTATTACGCGGTTTACCTTTCGTTTTCGCCTACATAGACGACTTATTGATTGCCAGTGCCTCTCAGGAAGAACATACTTCACATCTCAGGCAAGTTTTTACCAGACTAAGTGAATTTGGTCTATGTGTTAACTCTTCCAAATGTGAATTCGGAGTTTCATCCCTAACTTTTCTCGGACATACAATCTCTGCCGAAGGTATACGTCCTCTTGAGGATCGTGTGGCAGCCATTCGTGCTTTTCCGAAACCTGTAAAACAGCGTCAACTTCGTCGTTTTTTAGGGATGGTCAATTTCTACCATCGTTTCATACCGTCCGCTGCTAAAATTCTCCTTCCTCTCCACGCACTTCTTAAGCATCCACGTAAAGGTTCTGCTGCTTCTGTCACTGTAGATTGGAACGACGAAGCAACTAATGCCTTCACCGCCATCAAGGAAGCCCTTGCCTCTTCCGTGTTACTAATATTTCCATCTGACACAGCCCCGACTAGAATCAACACAGACGCTTCAGACTTCGCAGCTGGAGCTGTGTTGCAACAATTTATTGACAACGAATGGCGTCCATTAGCTTTCTTTTCTAAAAAGTTCCAGCCGCCTGAAACAAGGTACAGCGCATTTGGAAGAGAACTTCTCGCAATTTATTTAGCTATTAAGCACTTCCGTTACTTCATAGAAGGTAGGGAATTCCATGTTGTAACTGATCATTTACCCATCACGCATGCCATTACAGCTTCCACAGTGAAACAGTCACCTCGTGAAGCTCGCCACCTTGAGTTCATTGCCCAATTCACAACTGATATCCGCCATATAAAAGGAAAAGACAACATTCCTGCCGATGCTCTTTCCCGAATTAACGCTATCTCTCCTTTACCAGACATTGATTTCGTCGAAATGGCTCGTCTGCAGCAACTCGAAGACATTGTTTTTCCTAGTGCTTCTTCTTACGACTGTAGAAATTTTTGGTTTTCCGCCTTTGTTATGCGATGTCTCTTCCGTACATCCTCGTCCAGTAGTACCTACCCCCATGCGCAGAAAGGTGTTTCACACCATTCACGATGTGTCGCACCCAGGGGTAAAAGGTAGTCAAGTCAAAATAGGTAAGCATTTCGTCTGGCCGTCCTTACTAAAGGATGTTAAACAGTGGACAACGCAGTGTCTCAACTGTCAAAAATCCAAAGTGCACAGGCACACTGCCGCACCTCTTCAGCAATTTGTTCCCCCTGGTGAACGTTTTGACCAGGTACACGTTGATTTAGTCGGCCCTTTACCACCTTCAAATGGTTTCACACACATTTTAACTTGCATAGACCGATACACTCGATGGGCAGAAGCCATTCCATTGCGAGATACTTCTAGCGAGACAATTGCTCAGGCATTTTTGTACAACTGGATAGCCAGGTTTGGCACTCCCTCGACCGTGTCCACAGACCAGGGTAGGCAGTTTGAGTCTCACCTCTGGAAGGACCTTATGACTTTAATCGGTTCCAAGCGCCTTCGCTCTTGCAGCTATCATCCGCAAAGTCAAGGCATGGTGGAACGTTATCACCGGCAGCTAAAAGCTTCTCTTATGGCCCATGGAACACCGGAAAATTGGTCCGAAACTCTTCCTCTTGTCCTCCTCGGCATCCGAACTTCGTACAAAGAACACCTTAAATGCTCCTCTGCTGAGCTCGTCTATGGCTCCACCATTCGAATACCTGGTGAGTTCATACTTCCCTCTCCAAAAACTACGAACCAGCACACCTTCCTGTCCCGCCTTCGTCAGTGTACTGAGGCATGGAAGCCATCTTTGCCACGTCACCCTCCCCGTCCTACTTACATGCCTGCGGATTTGGAGACTTGCTCTCATGTATTAATTCGGCATGACTCACACCGTAGCCCCTTGCAAGCCCGCTATGACGGACCTTTCCTCGTCTTAAAACGCTACAGAAAGTACTTCACCTTACAGAAGGGGAGCAAAGCAGAAAACATCTCAGTGGATAGGATCAAACCGGCTTATTTCGAACTTGATCCCGCTTCTTCCAACACTCTTTCTCCACCTTCTGCACCCGCTCCATCTACCTCTACTTCGCAAGATAATATCGACTTTATGCCCATTCTGCCTTTTACATCAACTTGTTCTCCAACCGAACCTGAACCTTTGCCAACTCCTTCAGCTATTGTCACTCCTTCGCCAGCTACTTCGGCGCCCCGCGCTACGACATCTCCGCCTCCTGCTCCAATACAGATTCCTCCTCCGAATCCAGAACCGATTCCGACTGCAACCTTACCGTCTGGTCCACCTCGTTCTACATCGCGTTATGGACGCACATTACGTCCAGTGGTTCGCTTTTCACCTTAATCCCTCTCGACGCTCCGCTGTTCGGGAGGGGAGCCATGTCTCCTTCCACTTTCTACTTTTTCATTATTGTCGTCTTCCTCGTCACGTGATCTGAAAATTCCGTTTTCTTCGTTAGAACATCAGCCGCCATTTCGCTTCAAGAAGTTTTTCAATTCTTCCGTATAAAAGCTGCCAAGCTCAGTGCATTATTCAAAAACAGTTTACAAAATCCTTTCACATTCTGTTAACGAAGTACCCCTGATTGCTTTTATATCATTTTGTGCCTTTGTAGTTTTCGTCACAACATTTTTCTCCTCGATTGTTTGCAAGGTACGTAATTGCTAGACCTAGTTCTTTTGTGTCACATTGAATCTCGCGTATCTAGATAATTCTATTTTGTGCTGCATGTTTATATTAATGAAAAATATTCCATATAAAAAAGTCTTTATTATACATTATATTTATTTACAATTAAATAACCTTTTTTATAAATTATTGCCTACTCTAAAAGACCTATGTTCAAAATTTTATATATTTTATGTAATAGTTTCCCTAAAAACAAAATGTCAAATATAACAGAAAACTGAATTTCAATGTATAACTATATTATCTATTTTTCACAATGTAATTATTGTTATGGTTATTATTATTATTATTATTATTATTATTATTATTATTATTATTATTATTATTATTATTATTATTATTATTATTATTATTATTATTATTATTGTATTTATTATTATTGTTGATTCTCTTCTATATATTAATTATGTATATTGTTTCAATAGATTATGACCTCTGACCAAAGTTCGTGTCATTACCCAGCCTTCTGCCGTTACGCACAACGTAACAATATATATATATATATATATATATATATATATATATATATATAAAAAATATATATATATATATATATATATATATATATATATATATATATATATATATATATATATATATATATATATATATATATATATATATATATATATATATATATATATATATATATATATATATATATATATATATATATATATTAGGGATGTGCCGAATAGTGAAAAAGCCGAATACCGAATATTCGGCTAAAAGTATTCGGCCGAATACCGAATATTTGGCCGAATAATCACTTCGCTATTCGGCCGAATAGTTATTTCAAAGTTCGGTCATCCATTTAGGGAAAAATAAAGAAAACTTACACTGGTCAACAAAAAAGGTGAAATTTTTCTTGGATGGACTTTTGTAGCAGATATAGAGTAATTCGGAGGTGCTGATTCCATATATATTCTTGGATTTGTGTATCACATCCCGTTTTCGTGCAATCATGGATCCCTATTTTTGAATATTCCTTGGGAATGACAAAATTCATGTGCGCACTACGTAGGCTGTATAGACGTTACCTTCCGCATATATCTACAGTAGCAGCAAGTTTACTGCGGTCGATATTCGGGAAACATGTGGTAACTTTAGTACGTCTACATGTATGGATGCCAATGACCTGGATGATGTCTATCATCCATCTGAAATACGGTCGGATGGTCCGTCATTGTTCACCCAGGGTGAACTGAACGATCTTGAATGAGAGTTGTATTTGCCGAAGTTGTCCTGAGCTGTTGGCTTCGAGGTTGCATGAAAAATGACTACTGGACCATGGCACAAGAGTAACATTTTATCGTAACAGAGAAGCAGAGCTGCGGAGGCTCTTCCAGTCATATGGTAACCTTGTGTATTGCAGTGAAGTTGCAGGCCTACTACTCGCTATGGGACTCCCAGTATACGATGCAGGTGAGTGGCGACTGTTTATTGACACTTCCAAGAGCAGTTTAAAGTGTGTGTTGTTACACAACGGCAACAGGTATGCTTCGGTTCCAGTAGGGTACTCGGTACGGATGAGAGAGGAGTATGCAAAAATCAAGACAGTTTGGAGAGGCTACAATATCAGGTACATGAATGGTAAATATGCGTCGACCTCAAAATGGTAAACATTTTGCTCAGTCAGCAAGCAGGTTTCACCAAATATTTGCTTCCTGTGCTACTGGGACAGCCGGGCGGCAAAGGATCACTGGACCAAAAGAGAATGGCCACCGAGGGAAACCTTGACGCCAGGTGACAGGAACATCGTACGTGAACCACTTGTGCAGAGAGAAAACATCATCTTACCTCCACTACACATAAAACTTGGTTTAATGAAACAATTTGTGAAGGCCCTGGACCATGATGGTGAATGCTTCCGCTATATATGCTCAACGTTTCCTGGTCTGAGTGACGAGAAAAAAAAAGCTGGGATATTTGATGGCCCACAAATACGGACACTCCTCCGTGATGCTGCCTTGCTACAACAATAACTGTGTTAGAGGCAAGAGCGTGGAATGCTTTTTCAGATGTAGCACAATTTTCTGGGGAACAGGAAAGCCGAGAACCACTAACATTGTACAGGAACTGCTAGACAGTTTTTATTCTCATGGATGTAGAATGAGTATAAAGTTGCACTAATTACATTCTCACCTAAGAAAATTTCCGGATAACCTAGGCGATGTTAGTGATGAGTATGGTGAACGCTTCTATCCATCAAGATCTAAAGTTCATGGAAGGACGTTACCATGGCAAGTGGGATATCAATATGATGGCCGACTATTGTTGGAGCTTGATGAGGGATATTCCAGACGCTATGCACAGTAGATCGTCTACGAAGAGAAAGTTACTACCATCGTAGGTATGTTTACATTAACTAAAACCATTCCTTCTATTACATTCATTGTTGTCCCATATTACTCTTTATTCATAGTTGTATTATATGTTTAACATATATCTATCAAAGACATGTATCATATCATTGCGATTTATTTCTCTCCCTTCATATATCCAATATATATATATATATATATATATATATATATATATATATATATATATATATATATATATATATATATATATATATATATATATATATATATATATATATATATATATATATATATATATATATATATATATATATATCCCAATAATTGTGATAGACCCTCTTGAAAAAGGTAAAAATCATAAAATTTTACAAATCTGTGTTACACACAATATCTCACAAATGCGATGTGATATGCAAAAACAGATTACATTTTTGGAATCAGCACATCAATAATCAATTGCGAAACCCCGTCCAAGAAATTTCATGTTTATCAGTGTTATATACAAAGTAATAAAACTCTCAATCACACTCTATCCAATGCTTTTCCTTTTGCTCGCTTTATTTTCATTCCTATTAATAACCACAGTATTTCAAATTTTTTTCGCCATAAAGATTCTCTTCCTCTACATATGAGGTCCTCATTAGTGTATTTGTATAAGTGTGCGGACTGCAACGTCCGCTACGTGGGCCAAACAGGCCTCCAACTTTACTTGAGGATCTCGAAACACCGGGGAGTTTCTTATAGAACTGGTTTACCTATCACAACCCCAGAAAACTCCTCCATACGCAATCATGCCTTTCAAAATAATCACCCTATTGCACAAAAAAATTTTAGTTCCCTATCCCCTGCCAATGATCAACTCGACAGAAAGATTCTTGAGTCTCTCTACATTTTTGAATTAAACCCCGAATTAAATAAGGATTTGTCGTCCATCCCCCTCTTCACTCATTAATTTATATATATCCCAACCAAGTAACTTTTTTTTTCACTGTAAACAAATTTTCTTAACTTTCAGTTTGCATTTCGCCTTCTCTGTAAATGAAACCTAACTCAATCTTAGGTACTTTTTTCGTGCGATTTATTTATTTTAAATTTATGTGTTCATTTATTGTATTACAGTTTTTTATATTAGTTCATTTTATTTATATTTTGTGTTATAAATTATATTATTTTATTTCAATTGCAGTGCTGATGATGGGTAACGTTATATACCCGAAACGTCCATTATAATAAATGTTGCCAAATTATGCTTCAACTTCCTATTCATCTATAAATAAGTTATAAACATAAATAGAATAAATTTTTTAAATGTCGGTTCCTAGAAACAAATCTATTGCAAAAATTTTAACCAATCGTTATATATAATAGTATATATATATATATATATATATATATATATATATATATATATATATATATAAAAGTAAAAATATATATATAGAAATATATATTTATATATATATATATATATATATATATATATATATATATATATATATATATATATATATATATATATATATATATATATATATATATATATATATATATATATATTTATTCAATTAAATAAATAATTTTTAAAAGAGATATTTTTGAAAATATTTGATTTTCTTGAAGATATTTACTTTAAATAAATAAATACATTAATATTTTAACAATTATATTTATTTCCTTTTCCGAATTCGTTTGATATATCAAATTTCGAATATTTTTATGTTAAAAACACGGAAAAATTATAATTTGGCCTCAATTTTAATTTGAAATCATAGTAAATACCAAAAAAAAAATTGATTATATTTAGGTATGTTTATATATTTTGCATCAATTTATAACAAAGGAGTAATGGAATTAAAATATATTTTTTTATTTTGTTTGATTTAACCCTCTATTATTTAGTGTAAATTTACAGTTAACCCCGGTAGAAAACCCCGGTTTTCCTGATTTTTGGCCGGCCGGGGCCGGCCCCCGGTCGGTTCCTAGCCTGTTGCCATCCAAACAGGGATGGCACGGAAAAAATCAATTGATTTTTTCAACTGATTTTTTCACTTGATTTTTTGCTCCAAAAAATCATGATTTTTTGCTATTTTTGATTTTTTGCTTTTTTATATATATTTTTAAGTTATTTGGATATTTAAGTGATTTAACTTCAATAGAAATAAAAAATTAGAATAATAATATCATAGTAAGGCTACTCTGTTTCAAATTTCTACACAATAAAAATGTCAACAAAAGATCATGTTTCAAACATGTTTCTTTTATTTCTGATGTAATATATTATCATTATTACAAATAACACTCTTTAATGTTGCTATTTCATTGTGTCACAGACTATAAGCCCTATTTTAAGATTTTGAACAGATATAGGGCCTAGGGTTAAAAATAATACCTAATCAAACTTAAAAAAAAAAAGTTTGTTTACAAATTATATTTCGCGTGACGTCACGAATCTCAAAAAATCCAAAAAAATCAAAAATTGATTTTTTTCTCAAAAAATCCAAAAAATCCCCAACCCTGCATCCAAATGTAAATCTATTAGGAAGGATTAGAATTAGCCAATAAGAGAGAGGTTCTAAATTTTGAATCCCAAAGATGCAGAGCTTCCCTCAAGACGCGAGATTAAGGACTGTGTTTTGAGATACCGTAAGAAGTGGATGTGGCGCTCCCACATCTACCCTTATTAAGTAATTACAAATAATCATGTATAAACCATAAATCATTATTAACAATCTTGTATTATAATAAACTGTGTCTAATAACCCAATTAATATGATTGTGATTTTAGCACCTGCACAAGCAGGTCGCTTTAGAGTCAGTTCATTGGGCAGAAAACCGGCAACTCAGCCATTATCTAATTATGTCAATTAACTTTGTTTAACAAATTTAAGTATATTACTGACATTATTACATTCTAAATAATTATTATTGACGTGCATCTAATATTCACTTGTGTTTTTTTAATAAACCTATTGCCCGCATCTCAATTTCACTAAACAACCCCCCATTATTAATTAATTCTTTAATTTTTGAGCTTTATCAGTCATATATATATATATATATATATATATATATATATATATATATATATAATATTATATATATAATATTATATATTTTATTTTTTTTTTATTTTATATATTGTTTTTTTTTTTTTTTTTTTTTTTTTTTTTTTTTTTTTTTTTTTTTTTTTTTTTTTAGGGCCTTCCTCTGATATATTTCAGATATATTCCTTTAGCTTTATCCTTTAAAAAAAATGATCTTCTTCCTATGAAGGTCATATCACTATCTCTTATACGATAGAAACTACTTTTGTATATATATTTTGTTATAAACAACATATTCGAATTTATATTATGCTCCGCTATATTAATTAAATCTTGAAACTTGTAGGAAACCTCTTTATACTTGCCGTATATAGGATTTGCTCTATATATTTGAGAAGTGGGTTAAGCTATCAATCACTTTATGACGATGTTATTTTTACAAAATTGTAATTATTTTATAATTTAATTTTCTATTTAATTGTAGATATAAATCTTAGGTACATTTAATAGTTATAAATTTATAATTATATAATAAATAATCCAGTATATAGTATATATATTATATATATATTATATACAGTTCTGTTACCAAATAATAATATCTGAGTTGGACTTATATAGTTTATACCGTTTTCTGAGAATGATATCTGTATTCATTACGAATTACTCAATGATATATATGATATAGTGCGAATGGAGAACATCGTAACCATTGCTGAATATTTATACATATTACGCCTAAAGGCTATTCTTATAGTGATATTTGCATCTTATGCAATACTTAAAGAATATAGTATATATGAAAGTAAACCGCACACATTCCATTTATAGTAAGTCTGCCTTTGAGTTAGCGTACTTATAGTACTATAAGTTATGGATAATAGATGATAAGATTGATATTTTATTATATAGAGTTACGCTATATATATAATGGCAATTAGCTAGCTAGAATCACCATTACTCAAATGAAGTAGTGTGAAATAATTATCAGTTGGTCTTCCTTATTATATTAATATGATTACTACATATTTTCATAAGGGCTACACCTGTATAAAGTCGATGAGAGAATATTTTAAGTATATTATAACCACCGGTTTACTATCTGTTCTTTTTAGTTATATATATTATTATATATCTATTGATAGTATATATAAAATTAGTAGGGATATATAATCGCCATTACTATCAAACATTAATAATAGTATTATGAATCATATAACCTATTGTGACCGTAAGTGAGTATATATAAGGTCAGCACTATATAGAGAGAGAGAGAGGATTAGTATATAACGCAGAGACGGAGAGGGAGCATTGTATAATATTTTTGGATCTTTACTGAAGGTTTTGGTGCGGCGACCTCCTCTGGTTCTAAAGCTAACACAGCTGCTCATTTCAAATGTGTCATACTCCGAATATCACCCATTAGACTTTCTTTTTGTATAGATATAAACACTACTGCATTTAATATTTTGCATGAAATCAATAACATTTACAAACAATTCGATGAGACGAGGCTCTTAATAACATTTTCAATCCCCACTTTTTAGATAATTCATGTAATTTTTATAACAGTTGATGTCAAATGAGTAATGAAACTCCGCTTGATGGGCATCTTAACAATATTATATATTTATTTAACTCTTTCCAAATATTATGATGAAAATACATGTGCGTTATTGAAATAAATTGAATAATTATATAAATCCGAGTCCTTACATAATGATTTATAACAGCTAGTTAAATTTTTTAATTGCTCATGTGTATATAGGGTGTGTCATTTTATTTTTAATTTCAGTTC
Organism: Trachelipus rathkii; assembly: GCA_015478945.1. Taxonomy (NCBI): domain Eukaryota; kingdom Metazoa; phylum Arthropoda; class Malacostraca; order Isopoda; family Trachelipodidae; genus Trachelipus; species Trachelipus rathkii. Next base: position 33,301 of record JABUQX010124600.1, on the reverse strand, counting down.
ATTTTAATTTATAGTTTAGTTTATATATGCCAATATATTTCAACATATTTTAAAGACATATCGACATATAATTACTATTAATTATAATTATATATTATAACATAAGAATATTATATTATTTATTGTTATCACATTTTTAGGAGTTGAACTTTATTTATATATCTTGATCTTAGTATACTACTTTTTCTTCTGTCTCCCTGCCTGTTCATTATGTGCCTATAACTTATGTCATTTTGTTATCGTTTACTGTTTCCTAGAGCCCATAACTTATGTATATGTAATTTTGTTGTCTATAATATTTCTCACTTTATTTCAATCTTCTGTACTTAACTTATGAATTTACAGTAATAATGAGTTAGTTTCCCTTTACTTTATCTTCATCTTATACTTCTTATTTTATGATTTATCAATCATCTCGTACTAGGTAAACCTGGACTCAGAGGTGTTTTTTCCATCTTTAACAATAATTCTGACTTTCGTGTTTATAAGACGCTCTACTTTAACTTTTGAGTAAATTTTATTGTGATTTTCATCCATGAATAATTTAAATCCTTTATGCACTTCGAATCGGATATAATTAGCTATGTATATATTACCGTAACTCGTTAAACATAAGAGATATAATTATTATAAACGCAGTGTGATAACATGATAAGGAGTGCTATCACTCTACAGATTCTTGGACACTGAAGAAAAACGGTTAATTTGTGTTATAATTTTACTATGTGAGATTATGATATTAATACTCTGTTATATATAGTTTTCTCTACTTTACTCTGGTAATTTGTTAGTATCAAGTGTCACCGAGGTTGTGTGTTCCAGATAAAAAGTCGCCTTCTCTAGGGGTTGTAACATGTGTGTGATACCATGCGCAGGTTAGTAATTAGACTGTAGATCGGAAGCCATAAACCTCTCCTAGGCATCCAGCTCTCTCGTATTTCTGTGTGAATTCATTGCACATTATTCTAATAATCTCTAGAATTTGGTATACTATGCGTGATTAGTTGTAAGACTGATACTATTTAAATAGTCAAGTTTAAGCACTCTCTTCCAACAGGAAATATCTTATGTGTGTTCATGTTAAAATAGTCATTAGACATAATTAATAAAGTAAATAAAGGAACTTTTCACTATTCCAAAACTATTTTATATTTGCCGTTTGAGGAACTCTCTAAGCCAAAGGTGATCTGCCTTATTTGGTGTACCCAATACATTATAGAGATCATCTATTTTCCTCGCTCGTGATTGGCGAGTCTTAGAGAATTGGTGCTCTCCTCACCCATTTGTTTTTTTTTCCCACGAATTTCGTTACATAGTATTGTTGAATTACTTGATCTTCTCTGCACTGTCGCCTCAGTGACAATGACAAAACCACTCCAATGTTGTCTTAGGTGGGCCAGGCAACAATGTATTTTAACGAATAAAGAAGAAAGTGTAGCGGTGGATTTTTCAAATCAGTTGGCTAAGATTGAATTACGCAATAAACACTTCACAATAAGATAAGTTGATGACAAGATGATTAAGTGACCCACTTATATAACTGTGAGGAGATTCTCAATTGGTCATTTACATTTCGGCTACTCTAAAATAACTTTCTAGTCGTTTGTTGAACTTCAAGGAGATATCAGCTTTAAATCCCGCTCTTAAATGTTTTATTAATACATTTAACCAAATTAGCATCCTGTGGAAATAGTGGAATCCAGCGATATATATATATGTAAAATATTCTGTCTAAATAGTCCTTGTGATACTAATCAAGCAGCCTACCATTTATCAAATTAATATTCACCGCAAAAAAAAAAAATAAATAAAATAAAAAAGATATAGTAAGAGAGACGGTCAGCAACAGGTGACTTTATAGCTTGACCTCAGCCCCATTAGAAGATTTGATGTAGTTCTCTCTCTTACTTATAATGGACTGGTTGACGTTCAGTTGGAGAATATAAACACTATTGTAGGGAGGCCGTAATGGGGGTAGGGGAAAAGTCAAGTAGGCTTTGCTATCTTCTTCGCATACAATGCCTTCTGACTCGGCAACATCTGCCAACTCGAACGTCTCTTGCTCCGCTCTCTCTTCCCCCGAGATAATCTCCAATTCGGAGAGAAGAAAATTCGAACTCCTATTGGATAGTGTGGAAATGAGTATTGATCTGCAGGACGCTGCTCTATTGAACACTCATCGTACGATGCGGAAATAGAATCTCTGTTCCACGCTCGAACGAGGTGTGCTTCCCTTCCTCCGTTGTTGGGGACTAACTCAGAACGGATCCATTGCTGCTAGTATCGGACGCCTCAAATTCTCTTTTCTCTAGATGGTGCGAACGCGAATTGTCGATGGTTAACAGTGTAATTCACTACTTTGCATCTTGCTCCCCATTACCGGTTTTACTAATACTGATTCGATGCGTCGAGTCGGATCCAAAAGAAACGACAGAATGTGTGGAGAATCATTAGCATCCGTGTCGATGTCCCGCCACTCGACTCATTGGTAGCCAACCTACTGAGAAAATATAAATTCTGATGCGGGAAGGAGAATATGCCTGTTTCGAGAAGACGAGTTATTGCCTTCGATTCGCGGAAGCTATGTAACTCGCTCCCATATTCTTCATTAAGTTCTAGGAAAGTCTCAGTGCACTTTATGTCTCATAAATCAGTATGTGTGGAAGCTAGATAATTATAAGACCTCTCTATCTATCCTCTTCTCTCCCTTACCATGTGTTTAATTTTTACAAGCAAAAGTTATTGTCGTGGTGTTATCTGACGCCCACTTTTCATTTATAGTGTTGCTTACGGAAGTAAATAGAGATTACGATCTGACTTCTGCTAGAAATATTACAGTTTCTGCCTATATTGATTGTCATCTTGATGGCTGTCAATTTACCTGTGACGCTGTCCATTGCAATTTAACGAAAGTACATGAGCTTTAAAATAGAACAATTTTGCATGACATGAATTAAGTTGAACAGTCTTGAAAAGTACAGCTCCACAAATAGCCAGAGCAGTTACTGTATAAAACTGTTTTCTATAGGAGATGACTACTCGAATACCCCCCACGAGGAGAAGGGGGACGAGAAATTAACTGGGGGCTGTATGAATGTCATATTCCTATAGTTTTCCAAAAGTATAATTTTGGCTAACTATGCTCACCATAACATCACGAGAGTACGGTCTCCTCCAGTATGGAATTAGGAATGTATGGGGAGAGCTCCACTAATTACATACAAACCCCGTAACGATCTTCCCCCGCCGAGTTTTCGGAAAATGTGAGTATCTGATCTGTGGTGACAACAAAGAGTGTCTTCGAGAGAGAAGGGACTTCAAGTCTGCATGACCAAATATTGAGTCGACTCGATAGGCCGCTTTGACTGAGAAATGAAGAGCGGTTGCTGTGCACAATACACAGACATCGTATCAGTTACAAAGAACATACGCGACAATTGTCAAGAGAATTAGATAAAGAAATGACTCCTAAGGGAACAGTAAACAAGGCAACACTTGTGTATGTATGCGATGTGCCCTCTCACTCTCGGCCAATTGAGTTACTCTTCCTACGCAGACAACTCACTGAATTGGTGCTCTTGCACATAGAAGTTTACTACTCTTGCTGGTAATCTCGCTGGTCCCTATGTTATGCCGTGTGATATTCCCGACCAAAAGTAAGAGAACAAAGAGTGCTCAGCTGAGACGCCCAATGAGTCATAAAAACCCAAAGGAGCAGGGAACAGTGTGATCAGAAGCTCCTCCTTCACTCAAAGAAAATTTTTTATGGTGGGAGGTGAATATTTTAGAGTGCTAAAAATTGCAATATCCCTCGTATTTTTAAGATCTCAACGTAATTATGGGTAATATTGCTGAAGTGAGAGATCAAATCTTTTGCCATGAACGAAATTCGAGAAGGCCTGACGTAGTAGGTTTTCATAATAATAAAATAGAATTTAATTAAGTTCATGAGATGTTTCTAAAAATCACTTGTTCTTGTGTTATTTCTAAATTAGGTAGCCTCTGCTCTATAATAATAATAAATGAGGGGATATGTTTAGCTCCTTGTGTGACTATAATTTTAATTTGTATATTATCTCTGAGCAAAATGTCGCTACTCCGAGTAATAGAAACATGGTACAAGAAGTTTCATTCCTCCTGATAGTGGGATACAACGAAGCATGCTGCCCGCAGTATCGGCGACTGATTGATGAGAGTGTGCGGGAATTACATGTGGCCTCGTTTTTAATCGACGTATAGTACTGCGACTGACGCACTAAAATTGCTATGCCTCTCCCTCCCCCTCCCTCCAAAAAGTTTAAATTTCAGAACTAAGCCATAACTACTAATACAAGTTTTATGTATACATTTTCTATTGTAAAACTCGTCTTATCTCTTCTTCTGTTCTCTGTAGAGTGCCTTAACTCGATAATATATGGCAGGGTAAATTATTGTGAGTGGACCTATTTTAATTATATAGCTATTTATAAGGTGTGAATAATAATACTAGTTAGCTATACTCATTCTTATTTAGCATACTCTCACTTAATAGGTATGAACTATAAAGTTATCAGTATTAATCTGTATCATTTGTAGTTTATATTAACGCATATCTTGATGTATATATATTACTATGCTATGTAATTGGGTGCCGCTCTATACTGATTATTTTTATCCTACTTTTATATAATTTATTATTTTACAAATTAATTTTATATAAGCCCCATCTCTCATTTTTATTACCATTGTTTTATTATTTTAATTATAATAGAATTATTTTATCCGTCATATATATAGTTATAGGATTGTAATAATATAAACAATTCTGTTATATTCGATACTTTAAATTTATTCCATTAAGAAAATACTTAAGCTCAATGTGAACTTACAAGAAAAATTCTTTGTTCCCAGAAATTTGGCTCAAGCTATAAACGTTATATGATTTTTACTTAGCAAATTCGAGCAGGAGAGTGGTAGTCGGAGCGCGTAGAGGATCGTATCTGGTTGAGATTTATAGAGGAAGGTTGTTAATTGCTTGAGAGACAAGACAAAATAATTTGAGTTCTTGGCCTCTCGATATTCTTTTTTTTGGCGAATTCATTATCCTCTTTAAGTTGTCGATCATTTTGCATCATTTTGTAACTGATGCGTTTTTATCAAAACATTCATTCGCTTATATCAATAATTTTAACGGATATTTATTATAAATTTATTGTATATTAAGTTATTAGAATTAAATAAGGATAATACTATTAATAATATAATAATCATAATAAGTTTTTTTAAATAAAATAGTTCATTATATACCTAAATTTTCAGTTTTAAATGTTTTCAAAATGGGGAGCATACCCATATATATGATAATTAGGTTAATGTATAATAATCCATATGATAAATAATATTAAATTTTATCAATACATATTTTTCTATTTATAATTATTATATAATTAAAATTATTAGTTTTTAATACTAATTTGAGAGATATATGTATATAATATATATAAGAGTATTATATAGAAGCTAATTATATGACCTATAAGGTACGTCTTATATTCGTTGTCCCAAATATTTTCTAATCTTGCTTCATGAAAGTATTTGAATTTCTCAGTACTACAAATATATACCCAGTATCAGTTATATATTCTGTTATAATTATATATACATGCGTCTTATGTTTTTATGAAGTGTGTAGCCACATATATCCAAAACCATTCTCAACTAATAGTCGTATGCCTTTATACAACAGCTACCTCGATGAAAAAAGGATTATTACTTGCCTGGAATTGCTCTATGAGTCTACTTTCAGTCATTAGTGCCGTATGTAGTTAAAACAATAATTAGAGCAAGGCGAAATCTCAAAAAATGACAATAGCGTTGTACAGGGAATGACACGTGGAGCATATACTACATTTCTTTGGGGATAACAAATATGTTTTTATACTTATCTTTAATGATAAAATTGTTTTGAAAAATATATATGCAAATAAAAAATACAATATAATACAAAATATGTTCTTGCCGTACCGTTAATATGTGTGAGTAGAAAGCCATATTAGCTCGTTTTTATTACGTGTATACTGCGTTAAATGAGATATAGAACTTATCAATTAATATTTTGTTTTATTGCTTATATAAATCATATTGCAAATTACTCCAAAAGGGAATGGTATAACCCGTGAGCTATACGCCGCCGCGACCGATTTCAGTAGTCGGTGCCACAGGGCGTTCTCGGTCCTTCTCGAGAGATTTCTTACCGGCCCATAGGACTACTTCCCCCTCCGGCGAGGTGATCTCACGGATACTCCCCTCTTTTGGATCTTCTGTGGGTAATGTGTTTCGCGGCGTGGGTCCGACGATTCTGTAATCTTCGCCCGTCCTCCTGTGATGGAGAACAATTGTATGCGCCCAAATCGTCCTGTCTCCCCTGTGTTCCCCGTCGGCTCTCATGAGGCTCTCTACGCTTTTGCTCCGATGTAATACCTTTATACTAAAGATTATCAATTAATCTTGTACAATATTAACACTTGATCGGTTATCTATTATATGATTAGTAAATTTTTTAATATACACTGTTCTCATTTAAAACATATAAGCCATGTAATGTCTCTTGTACCACTACCGTATTATAATGACTTTATTTTCAACATTTATTTACTTAATTATTATTTTTTTACTTATTTCTATTATATAATATTATTATTTATTATTATTTTTATTATAATTTTTATATTGTGTAAGATTTAGTTATTAATTATTATTATTTTATATGTTTAATATTAATTTAATAATTATTAATATTGATTATTAATATTTATAATTATATATTATTTTATTTATATATAATTATATATGATATGCTATTGTCCATCCCACCGGCTCAGTAGTTCCCTCCCCCATTATAAAATATAAAACTATGCCAATTATGTTGTTTAATTTTTTTTCATTTTCCTTACTAATAATTATACTCAATGATTCTACTCAAAAAATTATTCCTTTCCCTTATCATGTATCCAAAAGTTCAGTCAGACTCTTTCTTCGTTTTCTTAGAGCAAATCTACAAAGGAAAATTAAATTTTACCAGAGTGATTTCAACAGATGATATTCCTTTTCCTGTACTTATCCTTAAAATTTTTATGAAATTTATATTCGTGGCTCTTCTAGGGCAACTCTCGTCAGAAATCTATATCATATATTTATATTTTTTATAATATATTATTTAATATTTGGGTATAGTATTTATTTTAGAGGTAGTTAGAGTTTTCTGTAAATATTTATCAAGTTATTTTTAAAGCTAAGTATTATTATCTAAATATTTTTTTTTCCAGTTATTATATAATATTGCAATTGTATTAATATTTAATATTTTAACATATATCAGTTAAATTTATGGTAATTTTGCTATATTAAAATTAATTTAATTATATATTTGCATGGTTTATAAAAATATTATTACTGTATTATAATAATTAATAATATATATCCATCAATATTGGTAATGGATGTGATATACTTTATACTTATATAATTATTATATGCTATACATAAGTTATATTTTAACGTACCATATTACTTTAGTTTATATATAGATTTGATCATTTTAAGAATAGTATACTATCTTATAGTTTATGTAGTTTATATAGGTTATATAGTTTTTGTAGTTGTGAGGATCAATTTCTATTCTCACCATATTTATATTAAGTAAGATAGCTTTAACATTATAGGCAGTATTAATATTATATTCTCAACATCCTGTAATAGCTACCGTATTGTTAAAAATGTTATGGATATACATATATGATAATGGTGATTAAATCAAAGAGATCAGCAAGTAGCCCTCCTGCAGCCCGTTCAGAAACCACTTTAGCCGCTAGTCTCATGTACTCGTCGTGACTGTACTATGACCCCATTAACTCGCCGGACTACTCAAATAAGGCGATATCTAAAAGGCCATAAGATATGTTAACGACGGATACTCTACTGCGAAGGCAGTTCGGTAACCTATGAATAGTTTGCTTAGTCTTTTAAATCCATTGGGTAATGGGCGCTTATACTCCGCCATGAAAAGATTTACGAGCAGAACATCAAATTGGAACGCCCTTCATATGAAGATTCTCAGTCAGCAATAAAGACTCTCTATTTTAGGAATAGTGGTAGATGGTTTGATTCAATTACTCCTTAGTGTATCTCGAGAAAATTATTATGCGTTATTCGTCGGAATGCTCGAGAGTACAATAAAGGCCAGTCTCCATCTATTGTTAGACGTTCAACTGTCATATACGTCAAGATCCTGTCTCGATATCTCTCGTGGTGATCGATCTTAATTTTGGATTACTAAAGAGAAACTGTGTCTGATGTATTTGCTTAGATAGTATTGTGATTCAACTATACAACAATACCCCAATGCCCATTTGCATAATTAGAATTGCGTTTTCTCTCATAAAATTTGCTCTTTGTTTGAACTGGATAAAATTTGAGAATTATCAGATTTTCAGGTGTAATTGAAACTTTGTATTACTCTCAAGTAAGACAAGATAAACCCGTATGCTCCATCAAGCAACTCTCTGTTGTGATAAATACTAATTGTGGTAGAGATAAGAGCGTTTAATATTTCTTCGTGATTTCTTACTCATGCTGCTGCGAAGTGCTCTTCTTCTAGTAGCTTCTAATTGAACTTTGTTTTAAGAGAAGTCATTTGTTATACCCGTTTAGTAGAGATTAATATTCTTCCGCGGTGAAGTTATAGAAGGTCTATATGACATGCATCTCTTTGGTGAGGATATTGACTTTTATCTTTTGCCGAAACTAAAGCATGTAATATCCTCAGGAGATAAATATTGCATGACTTCAGAGTTCGCGCACAAGACATCTTTACGTACTACTCTTTACAGGAATGATATCAGTTTGGGGGAGAGGAGTCGCTGTCGATCGCGGCACACTGTCATTCCCGTTATATTGAGAAGAAGTCGTGGGATACTTGTGTTCTAGGGGGGAGAGGAGACTCGGATTCCAACTGCTATTTGAAGGAAATAAGCTTCACTTTTTCCTTATAAAACTAATTATAAAGCGCGGAGGGCTCCATTATGAAAACACCGTGTTGTCAAACTCTCGCGATAAATTGGCGGCCGACTAATAAGGTATCTCTATTCGCAGACGTCACAACTCACATGAGGGACTATAAAGTTTTAGATACTAAAGGCGAGTTTTGAGAGGTGGTTCTCTTGAGCGACATATACGAAGATGGGTTTCCCCATCGAGCGTGTTATATATATAAAAAATAATCGCAGGGACGGGTGGGTACGATTTTGTGTGTGATTTAGAAATGAGAGCTTCATTGTCGCGGTGGCGAAAAAATTATGTAGTTTCGCGATTATTGTCAAAGAGTAAATATATAATCTCATGTTATTTAGATTGGTCTTCATAGGACATAATTATTACGAGTATATAATTGCACTTCAACCAATTTGATGAACCATATGGAATCCGAATCAGCAGAGCGAACGAGTTGGCTCCCGGATAACTTTAATCTGTCGTCGCCTATTTTGTGCATTGAGGCGCGGGAGATTATTTCTTTCTGACGCCCTATCATACTTATTGTATTGTGTGACTATTAGGGTACCACATGATCGTTTGGAGTCGATCTAATTTTTTCGGTTGATACCATCAAATATGATGGCTCTGCAGGCTCCGTGAGTGAGGAGTGGAGAATCCCTTCGGAGGATTTTGAAGAATTGACGAGTTTGTGTTTGTGTCAAATGCAATATGTGCGGTTGATAGGAGAATCTATTTACTTATCATCCCTTTTTCTGTTGCTCGCAGAGAAGGTCTCGAGCGACTTGATTTGAGTACTTTTGCTCTCTGTTTGTAGCCACCATAATTTTACAGCTAACAAAGGACTTTGTATAAAACTTGAAACGATTTTAAAGTGGTACATCATGAATATTGTTGCATTAGCAGATGATTTTAGTTGTTGTTTCTAGATGCGCACATGTGTGATCAAGATCCTTCCCGTGGGCTGGTTGCGAATCTCATTAAACTAGTAATATTCGGACTCTAGATATACTCTATTTAAATAGTATCTCCTTATACTTTTCAAGTTTTATTGTATTAGATTAAATATATAATATAATATACAACTAAGAATTGCAAATTTGGGGTAAAAAGGTTAAGTTATTTGGAATAATTTGATATCCTGACGGCAGATGTGAAGGCTCTGCTCCTCTATCTGAAAAAGTTAAGCGAAAGAATGAATGTTCGCTCTTCACTTTAAACTCTAGATAAAAGTAGTGTTGCCGTTCGTTTTAAGCATATGCAGAATTTCATTTTACCGCCAAAATACCGTGTTTTTACAAAATCTAAGCGTGTGCCTTGTATAATTATTTAAGGGGGAATATAATTAAGGCTCAGCTTACAAATTTACAAATACATTCATTACTGTTGGTCCCTCTCTGAGTGGCTTAGAGAGATTCTCTACATTGTAGATTCATAACACAAAGCGATTCGATCACGCCTCTGCTCGGCTCAGGTTCTCCTCAGCAAGTCCGATCGCAGCACCCATCATCAAGTAGTATCATTTATGCAAAATAATAAAGTCTTTTTTAATACTCTCGGATAAAAATTATGTCTGACGATATTGTGAGAATGGGACTTCCTTTGCTTTTATATATTTGCGATCTTTTTATTTAATCAACAGTTTCCTGATAAAAAACGATTTTCTTCCCACTAAATAAGCTGTGTTATTGGGCGTTATACGAAAGTCGATTCAACAAAAATGGGTCAATTTTGCCGCGGAAGGCATAAGTGCGTAATACAGGTAGTTGTTCAAACGGCGTTTGATAGTATTTTAAAATAATTACAATGCTAGTTGTAAATTGTATATTTTTGTCTAATGCTACAGGGAATTGAGGGAGAGCTGGCATTTTGATACTTTATTTAGTCAACTGAAATGGAGCAGTTAATTACCGAAATCGAAATGCTCGTTATTAAAATATTACTTGCCAAGATCATAATTAAGCTCCAGTCCCATGATTAGGATTTTTAGGAGTAGATGTAGGTCAAATAGTGTAGTCTCGTAAGACATCACACCAAACTGCAAAAATTCAACATACCTCCCAATTGGAGTCCAATCAGGCTGGGGGCTACTGTATAGCGACTGACGTAGGTGCTGTTAACTTGGTAATGAATGAAAGTGTTCCTTTGTCAATTTTTTTGGTAACAAAATGATGAAAATGATAAAACGCCCGTGCCGTAAGGATCTCTACGGTTAGAAATATGGCAAAAGGCTAGACAGTCGCGCTGAAGCGAGACTAAATTGGAAATGCCAAAATTAAAATTTAGTAACCACGTTATGCTATTTAAATGAATAGATATTATTGTCGCATTTCCCGCAATGTGTGGACTTTGAAGAAGGCATTAGACGAGCTACTCAACAGATTCAGATAAATACCTTTAGGATCTAAGATGGCGAGAGTATGATATTGAAAAACTCAACATTTGTAAGTTATAGACAGAAATTCTTTCATAACAAAAATGTGAGACTCTAGCCAGGATATATTTGTTCGATAGTCTTCCTTTAAACTATTGCGAGCTAGGCAGTGTATTTTTAGATAGCCGGAAAAGAGTGTGGCCGATAGAACAAATGGTCGTTTAAATCTCAAAGCACCAAAATACCACAATTATATCAAGCGTATAGTGGATTGGTGGGTGTGAATTAAAACACGCTCACAAGAACTAAGCTAAAAAAATGAATTTGTTTCCAGCACATGCGATTATTGAATATAATAACAGTCTTATCCGCTTATCGTGTCAGGATTGTTCAATAATTTATGACCATCTCGCGAGAATTAACCGCATACCAATTACCGGATTAATGTTCAGTCAATTACCCGGTGTTTCCAAATATGGCACCTCCCAGTAACGAAGATAGTTCCAAGAAAGCCTTGCATGTTGACAATGTACCTGTAGAGTTACCTAATGTCGCAGAGGAGGGTACAATACCTACTTACGTTATTGACCTAGCAGTAGGTATAATGTTCGTCTGGATGCTACTTAAAAGACCTGATATTATTTCGGGGAGTTACATTATTGATGCATGTCTTCATTCAACGAGTCTTTATCTTTCCTGTTCAGTGTTGGTGAATTCTGAAGGTAACCTTATGTTCGTATTTAGAATTGCCAAAATATTCCAACAATAGTCCTCAAGTGTTCCGAGAAGTCTGCAGGGCCATGCTGAGATGGAGCCACCGGGACTCTACGCACTCGCTAGACTCAAAATGCTAGATGATGTATATTGGCCTCCGCTGTGAAGTATAAGATGCATCAGGAATATTCGCTGGCATGAGCTTCTGAGAGTATGTATGCAGGAGATAAATTATATAAAAGCTGTCCCCGGACTCGTCATAACCCTTAAAGGCTTACCTATGTGGTGTGTTTACAATCATGACGAACATCAGCACGCCGATACTCACGAAGACCTTCCGCATCAAGCCCCGCCAACTTGATGTTTGGCCAGAATGACCATATTAGCACAAATACCGTAGTAGGGATGTCGCTTATACACATAAGCATCGTGGAGACGGCCTCCACTATATTCAGAAATTATAATGGTCATGATGCTTACAGATCACCTGCTAAAGCCAATCTAATCCTCAGCTCGCATGCGCTGGACATACCACACTCACCAAATGCATATTAAAAATCGACACGTTACTTTGTTGGCCCTAAAGGAATTGGCATGTGAAGGCAAAATTTGTTACGTGTACGGCACAGACCCTAAGTTTAATGTCGGGCGAAGTTAGCTCCCGCATACGTCGGAGCCCTTTTAAAGTTATAAAGGTTAATAAACAGAACGTACTCTAACAAGCATCTTTTATCAAACCTCTATTTAGAAAATTAATAATTTCGTTCGCTATATATATATATATATAAATACATATAATTTCGATACTAATCAGTAGCATTATTAGAAAGAGAAAATAACACTTTAAAAAATGCTTAGTATAAAATAATAATTACCCTTATAACGCAAATTCAATTCAAATGTGGGAAATAAAATACTAATATTTAAATGTATTTCTAGTATTAGGTAAAATAAAATGCAAAAGTCAATATTTGTACATAAAATGATAATAATAAGAGTGGTATGCCTCCAAGTAGGAAGCTATTATTTTAGTGAGATAAATTATGTTTATAACTCTCTAACTTATAAGTAGCCCACTGTCTTCCTTACTATCTAATATCTATTTAATAATTAAAAAATAATGTCTGAAAAGGGGGTGTACAGGGCAACTTTAAGAATAACCATTATGACCTCGATATTTATTTCCTCTCTAAGTAGATGTGAAAGAATTTAATTGAAGGAGATGTTAGTGATAGATGATGAGCTACCAAGAGTTTCTGTAAAGCGGCTAAGAAACCTTTCGTATCCTCCTGGTGGCCTAAAAGCCGCCGAACCTATAAATAAATGCTGGGGTTCATGTCTTTATTGTTGATTTGATTAGTTATGTATCAAGGTGCACCGATGGTTGGCTCGGTCTAGAGAATCGGCAATCTGACTGCGGGTTCACTGGCGAGATATAGGAGGGCCAGTTATATGGAGAAATATTGAAGGATATTCGGGGAGAGCCATAACGAAGATGCATTGAGCACTCTTTTCGGGTCGCTAATAGTGTTGAAATTGCTGTAAGTGGCTGGAGGGTTAGTAATTGGAAGTGATAACGATTTTAAAAGCATAAGTATTTATATTATTGATAGATCTCGAGTTGATAATGATGATAGGCACGTTACTGCGCTCCGTGGTGTGGAATGTGCTGTAATATGCATAAGCAGCGTAAATTAATATAGAGAAATAAATAAAGGGAGCAGCTAGACGTAAGTCATCTATTCTCCTCTATAACTTAATTTTATATGAGTGGATTTTTCTATTTTTAATGATATATACAAGGGTTAATCTCGTAAATAGGGCCGAAGTAATAGTCAATGATATATGAGATCAGTCTTTGACATATATATATATATATAGTAGTAGGTTAAGTACTGATTAGTGATAAATGACTACAGGAGAGTATGTGAGATGATATGCTCTAAATTAAAAATATACGTATTTATAGGTATGTGAATGTTAAAAGTGAATTTAATTTAGTATATAGTCTGAGTGACTAGTATATGAGGTATCATACTATATTAATTAGTATAGTATATGTGTATTATTACCTGTATTAATAATGATTATAATATTATTATTGAGATAACTTAGGAAGCTATGGGTAGTTGCAGATTATATAAGTCTGATCTAGTATAAGTTTCCCGTGAGTAAGATCCGCCCTGGATCGTATAGGTAGTATACAGATCCTATATATATTAGTTCAAGCATCCGAAAAGGCCCAGGCTGTAACTAAAAAACTATACAGCTACACGAAAATAATATAATTTTTAGCGTGCCAGGGACAAATCTACAACCTCTTGTGAATATTGAATAAAAGAAAAAATAAAAAAAATAATGGGTGGCGCTTTGTTAAAGGATACCTTAAAATACTTGTTAAAATTGTTGAAAAAATTACAGTTTTTTTAAAATAGGAAGAAGCTAATTAGTCGGAAGTCGGAGCGCGCAAAGTTGCCAAATGTTGAATGTGTTTTCTTCTCTCTCAAGAATATGTCGCATCTGATTGGTAAAGACAAGAACGATGAGTGAGTCGGGTTTCTCGGCTCTAGCGCGCGCCCCGTCCCACCCGTCGAGGTCGCGGGACAGGACTCGTTCCCCCCTCTGTCACTCTCGCGCCGGCGAACCCCCTTAAAATTCGGGGAAATAAAAAGAGATATAAAATAATATTGTTTCTCCAAATGTCGTAAAAAGTACGAAAAATGGTAAGTTTCCCGCAACTTTTGCCTCGAGACTATGCAGTTCAAAGTCAATCAGAACTGTACAATTTCAGTCTGAGATTTATTTAATTTTTAAAGCCCGGAGGTGTTATTCAATAATATGGTAGAATAAAATAAAATTTTATTTAAAAGTTATCGATTTCGAAGATACTGCTGAAAGTCGAGAGTGTGTAGTGTGTGCGTGTAGGATTTTATAGTTTCTAGTTACATGCCGTAAGCTCTTCGAGTCTCGGCGTGGGCGCAGTCATATATATAAGTTAAATACTATATGTTCTATAGGATAATATAGAAGTTAGTAGGTTATAATCTCTCGGGAAAATTTTATTAATACTGACTAAAGTTATATATAAAATTTATATGGTAACTTCTTAGTGAATGATCATTCCTCAAATTACATATTACTATTCATATGCAAGTATTTATTTGACTTTTCGTAATATATCACTAGTTTACCTAGCATTCACATAGTAATTAGCATAATGCAAACTTATCTCGGAACGTTTTTTAATCCCTATAACACTTATATGTGTATTTATAATTATCTATATAATATTTGGAATTATTATTTATTTATAAATTTCACATCATAAACTCTTATATATATATATATATATATAATATATACCTAATCTATATTTTAAAGATAATAAGTTAACTATAGATAATAATATATGAACTTCACATTGAGTTACAGGAGTGAGAATATATCTCTCATTGACAATGATTAATTATATATATTACTATAACTTATGATATTGATTTATATTAGATCCAATATTATCAGTATATATAGGTTAAAGCTTAAGCTTAATGTAAAGAACAGCAAAAATAAAAATAGTCTAGAAATTATCTGCACTTTTATGCCAAGTGGTACTACTATTTGTAAATTAAAGGTAGTCTATATATTGGCACTATAAGTGAGGTTATGATGAGGGGGGGAAGGTGAGGTAATATAGAGAGAGAGAGAGAGAGAGAGAGAGAAGAGAGGAGAAGAGGGAGGGTAGAGAAGGAGAGAAAGGAGAGAGAGAGAGAGATTTGGCTTCGATGAATCCATCTTAAGAATATAACATACTATACCCAAGAGTACAAATTAACAAAAAATATATTGCTATGATTAACTTATATCAAAGCGTATACGTAAAATGAATTTGTGTTCAGTTCTCTTGGACTTATATGCTTACTTGAAATTAAGACTCAAATAATAAGTGTCATCCATATAGATGAATATATAAATTAAAAAAAACTCTTAAAGTTGAAACTCAGCAGACCATCATTCCGACTCGAGATGCTTGTGTTGTATTTGAAACTGCAAATTATCAAACAAACCTGACCGATTTTATTAATCATTATTATCGAGATAAACCAAATAAAATTTTTAAATTCTCCTCAGGATAGGTATTGATTCTCATTTCTATTACAAGTTATATTTAAAGTAATACAGTATAGCGTCTCCTCCTCCTCTCGTATACAAAATATATAAATAGAAGTAGGAAAATAAGTTGACTCAGAAAACCAGCCTTCATAAAGTGTCGATTAGCTGTACTATGCCCGTATACAATAACACTGTTGTGTTGCATCACCTGAATATTATAGGGTCTAACGACTAGGAATAATATTTAGTCTATTAAAGGTACATATACTCAGAAATCACATCGGAAGTCCATAGTTAACCACTTAAGTGGTGAAGTTTCTCTATATAAAACATTTAAATAATAGAGCTTGTGATCTTTTATTCTTATAAGCACTGCACCTGAAGATAGATAAGAAGTATGATAAGAACCTTATGTTAAATTTTCGTATACTTAGTGACATTTAGGAAAAGTGTGTGTGAAATATATCTTGATAAAAATCGACATAGACTTGATAGAAAAATCAGATAAATAAAAACGTCCTGAATTTATGACCTTCATGGATTCCAAATAAGGTATTAATTCTTGCTACAAATGCGTCAAAATCAAACAATTACTGCAAAAAGTTAGTTTATTGCTCATTTTTAAGCAAATAATTTGATAAAAAATTTCTTTTATGTAAATAGCTGAATAATTAATTTATACTTGCTATGGCCTTATGCAGTTAATGTTAATTTCCTATGGCTTTAACCAGCCTATACGTATAAAGTTCGAGTAACTTATAATAAATGTCCTACGTTTCATATTTCATACCTTATCATCAATATAAATAAGTGAATATAATTACCTAATTGATACTTCGAAGCACCAATCAATGGCATTCACAATCGCAGCTCAATTCGTGATATAAGCATGTACCATATCTACAAATATGAGAGTAAATAGTAGTTTAAGTTTATTATATATATATATATATATTTCTATGAAGTGTAGGATATGATAAAAAAAGAATAGGCTTACGTAAACTAATATGTAAATAATGTATAAAATATAAATAATATTAATATTAGAATTAATATTTAATTTAAAAATAGGTTTAAAAGAAATAAGAGTGGAAAGAGAATGTCTAAATTATTCTTCTTGTACTATTTAGTATAATACATTACAGGAGATAATTATGGTGATCGTGGTAAATGTTTTAAGTACTCTGGCAAAACTATGAGATTTTTCACATCATTATCATAATTTATAAAAGTATAATGAATTAAAAATGTAATAGTTCATATAATATATACATATAATTATGAAATGAGTATTCTTTTCTTTTAATATTATCTGATAATACATAATATTTTTTATTGATTACGAATTATAAATCTGACGAGCCTTAAATCTGAGCATCTTGCAATAAAAGAGGGATTGTCTGCCATTAAGTTTTAGGTGTAATTATATTATATATATAATATTTATATTATTATTATATTTATTTATAAATCTCCTGTAAGACCATATACATCAATATATTTAATATAGTTTATAGCAGCTGAAAGAGGGCAAAATTTATGAAGTTTTATTATTAATTAATTTAATGATAGTTAATCAAGCATTAGAGATTATGGTTATTGTAATAAATATAGAAATTGAGGAAGATATATATGTTGTTGTAAGATTTTAGGTTGATAAGTTAGGTCATTGTGATTGTTCCCTAATAATATATATATATATTTTAATAATATATATGTATATTATATTGATATATTAATTATATTATATATATATTATAATTATATTATATATATATAATTTATATATATATAATATATATAATATTATATATATTAGATTGGATATACCTATGTATATACTATTATATATATATATTAATATATTATAATTTATAATATATATTATATATATTTAAATATATTATAATATATGATATAAGTATATATTATTAATTTATATATTAAATATTATATATTTATTATATATAATAATATTATATAAAATATATATATTATATATATATATATATATATAGATAGTTAATATATATATATATATATATTAATATATTAATATATTTATAGATTAATATATATATTATATATATATATAAGATTATATATATAATATATATAGTAATATATATAGTTATATTTATTATATATATATATATATAGTTACTATTATTATATATATTTACAATGTATAATATATATATATATATATAATAATAATAATATATATTATACTATATATAGTATATATATATAATAAATATATATATTTATATATAATATATATATATATATATATAATATATTATATTATATTATTATTATATATATATAATATATATTATATATGTATATATGCAAACATATGTGTGTATATAATTATAATTTATATTATATATATATTAATATATATTATATATATTAATATATATAGTATTATATATGTATTAATTATATATTAATAATATATTATATATATATATTATATAATTAATATAAATATATAGATATATAATATATATATATATATATTTAATATATATATTATATATATATATTTAAATATATCTATTATAAATATATATAATGTATATATATATATATATTATAATTATTATATATACTATATATTTATATATATATATAATATAATATACTATATAATATATATTATATTAAGTATATATATATATATATATTATATTATATATATATTACTAATAATAGTATATATATATATATATATATATATATTAATATATATATATATATATTAATATATTAATATATATATATATATTTATATATAATTATATATATATATATTATAATATATTATATTATATTATATATATATAATTATAATATTATATATATAATATATATTATTATTATATATATATTTAATTATATTAATATATATATATATTTATTTATTATATATAATATATATATATATATAATATTAATATGATATATAGATATTAATAATATATATATATATATATTAATATAATATATATATATAGTATTAATATAAATATATATTATTATATATATATATATAATATATATATATATATATTATTATATAATATTAATATATATTTTAATATATATATATTATATTATATATATATATATATTATATATATATATATTATTATATATTATATATCATTTAAAATTTATATTAATATATATATATATATATATATAGTATATATATTATAGTAATAATAATATATATATTATATATATAATATTATTATATATAGGAGTGATTATATTGGTATTTTAAAAATTTGTGATTTTTAGTTCATATAATTTGAATAAGAAGAAAATGTATATTATCAAATTAAATTATTTTATTGTAATTAGAAAAAATTAAAGTTAAATTTGACTTGCTCCTATTTTTATTTATATTTATATTATATTAGATTTTATTAATTTAAATTTTATAAAACACTTATAGCATTTTGTATTAATAAAAATAATGATTTATGTTGCAAATTGCAATGAGATTATATATTCGCACCTATTTTTTATAAATTGCCTTTATCTCTCTCTCTCACTCTCAATAATATATATATAATTATATATATATATATATATATATATTATATATATATAATTAATATAAAATATAATATTAAATTATTATATATATTATTATATTAATTATATATATAATAATTATATATTATTTAATATTTATATATAATATATATATATATATATATATCTATATATTTACTATTATATATTATATATATTCTTTCCTCTGAGTCTATAGAAGGTTCTATTATTCATATTTACCTGTCAGTATTATACCTACGCTATATATATATATAGATATATAGCCAGGCTATCTCTTTTCTGTCCAGTATCAGTTCCCTCCTCGCTGCACTATTTCCCTTCTTTCTCTCATCTTCAGCGTTACTCTATTAAATTTATTGTGATTATTATAATGATCTAGACATCTATTTTCATCACGTGAAGATAGTGATCTTTACCATACCTCCAGTAATTTATACCGCCATCTCTTCTTCGGTCTTCCCCGTTTGTTGATTTACTATTCACTTGACAATACCTCTGGTGTCCCATAAATTCCTCAATCGTTCTCATTATTTGTATATATAATATATATTAACATGGTATATCAGCAATACAAATAGATAAAATTGCAATAATAAATAATAATCAATTATTAATACTACAATGAATAAATAGATTAATAATAATAATAATAAAATAATACCACTACTACTACTACAAATCTATTCCAATCAAATATAAATAAATCAATAATAAATACATTTTCAGTGTCATCGTTCTTCACACCTTGTAACTAGTAAGAAATAGTCTATACTCCTCTTCATTTACTCTAATTTAGACTATCATTATATTAATTTCCTCCAAGTATTATTTTGCACTTGTAGCACTACAATGGACAATAATACTTCTTCCATATAGTTATTTATAAATTAGTTACTCATAATCCTCTCACGACCGCGCTTGTATTCTACTTCTCCTCTTTTTCATCTATGCTTGTTTTAGTCCATATTATATAACATATATAATATAAATTTTCTACTACCATATATATATATAGACTATAAGTGTTAGAAAAAGAATAATTATTAGTCTAGTATGTACTCATTATAGTTAATATAATATAATATTCTCTCCTTATTTATTTAACCTACTATGATATTTATTCCTGATTTTTCTAATCTTATACATTTCATATTACAAGTAGTTATAGGTACCGGTATACTTATTAATACTCTAGTTATACTATATATATATATATATATACTTTCATTATATATAAATAATATACTTAATATATTCCATTACTTTTTCACTCATATTTCTGGTAATTCTGTATATATACTATACGTAATACTTTTACTCCACTTGCTCCTATTACTATTAAATAATATTAAATTCCATCTCACTCTCCTAGATATATGAAATATAATGCATATATATATATATATATATATATAGTGATATGTTACCGCTTATACTTTCACTATTACCTTATATATTACTCTAAATACCATCATTTATTACCTACTATCCTTAAAATTATTCCTCTCTCGTATATATAGTATTAATGTTATATATTAATCTCTGTGCTTTCTTAGTATATTATTTTGAGTTTATTATCATATTGCATGATTTCGCTCTTGTATTATGTTCACTTACCATATATATAATTTCCTCTCAGCTCGCGCAATAATCAAACTCTCTATACAAATAATACTCTTCAGAAATACGTATATATACTTACTCTTCTTACTCATTCGCTCTAAATCATGATACTATACAGTGATTCGTCCTGCTATATTTAGATGATGATCATTTATATTTGTCCCTTAATTATCATAATAAATATTCTACCCAATAATATATAAGTCATATATATAGTAGAAAGCCATTATATGATAAAACCAGAATACTCATTTTAAATATTATAATATTAATATTTTAACTTATATATATACGAAATAAATACAGTTTTTTCTTAATATAATATTTAGAGAGACCCTTGTTTAAATATGGAAATGAATGAGAATTATGGGTGCAGGAGACTTTGCAAAGGTTGATATAATCTCTATAGATTAGATATAGCGTATACAATCAGAGGAAGTTTTGAATCGTTCCTGATAGGATTCCTTTCCTATATTGAGTGTGACTCCCACTGCTTCTTATCAATGATGCAAAGGATATTTGTATTGCGAGACAATTGGTATATAGTAACTGTGTTTTTAGGATGGTACGAAAACGTAGAGTAGATATGCATGATTACGCTCTATGTATTAAATGATTATGAGTAGATTATAGTATATAATATATTATATAAAAAATATTAGTAATAATATTTTTCTTAGAAACGTAGCAAAGTTTCCTCACTATTGTCAAGGAAATTTCCATAGTCTATTAAATATTATAATATAAATACAGAATATATATATTTTATATTTTTTTTATATGAGTTGAAATAATCAGAGATAAACCATAGACCTCACTATAGAGAGAGAGAGAGAAAGGATGAGAGAGAGAGAGTAAGACCTCCACACTTTTGCTAAATTAATATTATTAATATTATTATTATGATTATTACTTTTAAATTTATAAAGTATTATTATTATTATGTTATGTAATATTATTAGTTATTAATTATTATTATTATTATACTATTGATTATTATTGATTTATTATTTTTATTATTTATATTACTTATTATTATATTGATTAATTCATTATTATTATTTAATATATAATTATATATGTAATTATTTATAACTATTAATATTATTTATTTTATTGTATTATTTTTTTATAATATGGTGAGTAATTTATTAGAAATATTAGTATTATTTGATTTATTATTAGTCTCATTATATATATTATATATATTATATTGTTTTTATATTTTAGTATTCCATTTATTTATTTAGGATTATAAGATTATGTATACCGATCACGGCATTATGTAAGCCTACTTGAAATAAATAGTGTGTAGGACACAACATCTTAGTTAGAGAGTTGTTTTACAGTAATATTGTATTATTTTATTATATAGTTATATTATTATGTTTTTTATTTTGGTTATTATTATTTATTATATTATTAATTATTATTATTATTATTTAGAATAATTTAACGCTATATGGTAAATTTTATTATTATTATTATTATTATTATTATTATTATTATTATTATTATTATTATTATTATTATTATTATTATTATTATTATTATTATTATTATTATTATTGAGGATACTGGTTAATTGGAGAAGATAGCAAAGAGCTTCCGCCTCTAAATAAAAAGTAATTTCTTTTCGCTTTGAGAAGCCTCATTGTTTCGACTTTTTTCTTTCCAGTTGGTTCTTTTTCATTCCTTTTCTTCCTTTTTCATGATATTTAAAATAAATATGCCTCAATTTTTCTTTCATTTATTATCGTTCTTTCTTTCTTTATTATTTTACTTATGTTTCTCCCGAGTTCTTTAATGATATTTTAAAGTTACCAGTTACATTCTGATGATCTCTTCGTTTGTGACTCAATCTTTTTCAAGATCCGATTTGCTCAGAGACGAAGGAATACCTCATTTTAGGTCTTCCACGACGAGTACAGCACTTCATTTTATTACCTCTACTCTTACTCTCATCCTACATATATTTTTTAAGGCCCCGGCTCCGACTCCTTCTTTATTTAAACTTCAGATTCCAAAATTAGGAAAATTTGTAATATTATTTACACAATAATCTCATACATTGTGAAATTTTCCAAGAAATTATTTCAAAAACATACTTAAATTAAACACTAATGGTACTTATTCAATAGATTGGAAATCTCTAATCGATATATATTATAATATATTATATATGTTATATGAATATATGATAAGGTTAATGTAAATAAGTACATTATATATATGTAATATAATAAAATAAATGTATTTTAGAATATTAGTACTGATGTTTAAAGCTGATTCTAGTAATAAAGATATTATTACTACGTACGGTGTGTGATGTGATTATATATGATAATGTCATACCTAATACTGTTCACTAATTATCAAGTGAAGGTAGCAATACTCATTAAATAATATATTTATATTAATATATGAGCACTATTAGTTTTATACTAGTAAATGTACACATAACTATTTATGCTATAATTTTTAATATTGCTAAGGCGTATATATATAACTACTATATATTATTTAAAATAAAAAAAAAGTAATATAAAGTATAATAAAGATAATATATTTACTCACATAGTAAGCACTAAATTGAGTAACATAAGCTATCGTCTCTACTCGAATTGCTTGATGATCTCATACGTACATAAAGGTATAGGTATGATAATATATTATGAAATATAAATATTCGTATATATATAATGTAGTAATTGTTTATAGATACGATAACCTAATGAATTTTTAAGATAGTCAATTTATGAGTTGCAGCTTAAAGTAATAGTGATGAGCTATTACAATAGACAGCTAAAAATTCAAGATATTACTAGTGTATTTTATACGATAATTATATATAGAAAAAACTTAGATCTTTTGCTTAATTATGGTTTCATCTTTATAGACAAAAGCATCAATAAAAATTTGTCAATATGATATATGTAATAAGACTCTTATAATTTAGTTTAGGTTGCTATGAGTGTCCTCAGTGTTTAGGTGGGTAATTCACGGTCAAACTGCTCGGTAGGGATAAGGGGATGTGAAAATAATGAGGTGTATTACTACATTGCTAGAAGTGGTGACAAGGTGGATAAAATTTGCTCACTCGAGATCTCAGATTATAAGAGGATTTAGGATGAGAAGCTCCTCGCAGGATAGGTGGAGAGAAAGTGAGAGGACTGTCCTCTTGGTGAGATGGTTATTGAGGAGAAGTGGAGTGGATGAGATTTATAAGAGGCAGTATGTGATAGTGTAGGAAATATGTGGTAAGATATAGGTTTTGGAAAGGGGCATCTATAGGAAATGTGGAGTGCACTCCGAATAGAAGTGAGAGTCGAAGGAGGTGGTGTGAAAAAGAAAAAAGGAGGCCTATGTGAAATGGTTGGGAATAGGAGAAGCATGGGCAAACTTGAGAGAATATAGAAGGGTTAGCGTGGAAGCAAAGAGGGCGGCAGAGATGCAAATAAGAGGAGAAGAGAGAGAGGCAATGATTGAGCAATGGATGTAGAAGAAAAGTGACGCGTATATTATCAGAATAAATTATCAAGACAGACTTATACATGATAAATATATAAAGAAAAAAAGAGTAAGTAAGAGGAGGGTTTGGGAGTGAGTAAGTAGTGTAATGCGGTGTGGTGAAGGGAAATCAGAAATTAGTGAGGTAAAAATGTGGAGATAAGAGGATAGGAGAAAAGGTGGGGTGTAGAAGATTTATGGGCAACATTATTTAGCATAGATTGTGGTAGTGTGGGGGGAGTGTCGTAGTGAAGATTTAGTCAGAGTGAGTATGTTCAAGGGAGACCAGAGGTGTGAGAGCTGAAAGATACAAATGGAGGTACTTTATTAGGGCCCTTGAATAACACCGAGCGAGAAAAAAAACAGGAGATCTCTCGACTCCTTGTGTAATCTTTATAAAGTAACTTATTCATCGACATCTATCCAAACCCCTTTTGCTTCGTGATAAATTGTAATTAGTGTGTGCAGAAGGTGAAAAGATTTAGAGTGGATGTGGGAGAATGGCTGATATAGGTTATATAATATTATTATTAGAGTGGGGAGGTACCACAGGATTGGGAGGATGGTGTTTGGTTCCCCTGTATAAGAGGAAAGGGGATAGGATGGAATGTGGAATATATAGAGGTATTTGTCTTTTAAGTGTGGTAGGAAAGTGTATGAGAATACTGATTGAGACAGTGAGAGGTTTAACGGAGGGAGAATGGGGGCAAGAACAAGGAGGATTTTGTGTCGCGGGAAGTAAGAGAGTGTGATGGTACCCTCAAGTGTTTACTCGACTAAATGTATGTTTAGGAATAGAAAAGTTTAGCATAATAGTATGAGAAAGGGAAAGATGTATGCGTGTGTTTTTTAGATTTAGAGAAGAAAGCATTTATTACTGAATTAGAAATGTAGAAGGTATCGCATGTGAAATTGATGCCCGGTATTTGGCGCGAAACTACTGTTCGTGAAAAGGGGGGTCATAATTTCTCCCGATAAGGTATTGAGCGTCTTTTCTAATTTATTCAGTGAATAGATGAGATGTGATGTTGAGCGAGTAGATATGGCGATTGAGTGAGAGAAGTTGTGATTTTTTATCGTAGCTTCCCAATAAAGAACGTGAAGGTTGCCGAATTGTACGAGTGGTTGTTGCTGTTAAGAGTGATATAATGCTCAGACCGTGAGTGCTCTAAGTTCTATATTTTTGTTTATGGAGAGTGTTTTGCAGAGGGAAGGTGAGGAGAGTATCAGAGAGTTGATTGGAAAATTTGTCTTTTATGTAATGGTATTTATTATATTAGTAGAGAGTTAATTCATGATATACTTGTTCTCATGTATCGTTACTCTGTACCCTTTATGTCGGCTAGTGACGTGGAATGGTCTGAATGTTCGTTATTTATTGGTGTGATATAAGGGGTTTTAGAGAGATATGTGCGGACAAAAGGTGGCTAATAAATCTAAGGCATAGAAGTAATGTAGCTAAGTGATTTGAGAGTAGGAGGTAAAGATAATGAGAGGGGATGGGGTTAGAGTAGTAGTGATAAGTAAGGGGTGATATTATGTTATTATTGTGAAGAAGTAATAGTATATTTTATAGATATTATTTAGGGATGGATTTGTATAGGTATATATAGGGGGAGGGTAATGTATAAGGTATGTGATAGATAGAGCAGTAAGAGTAGATGAAAAAATAGAAATGTGAGTGGTCTGAGGAATTATGGAAAGGGGGGATTTATAACATAAACAGAAAGTTAGATAAGTATGTTTGAAAAAATTTGTGTACCAGCTAGGTATGTTGTTATTAGGGTGTGAAACGTGGGGTATATGAATTAAGCACAGTCCTAAGGTGGAAGAAGTTTAGAAGTTTTGAGTAGTAATGAAGGGGTATTTGAGTAGTCGGTATGTGGGGAGCCAGAAGGAGATAATAGGAATAGGGTGGCTATGTAAGGAGAGATGTAGATTATGAGAATGATCTGAGTGGGAAGAGCGGAGAAGGAATGTAAGATGTTATGTGAGCATCTAGTGAATGAATGTGTACGTAAGGATTACTTGAGATAGGGTGTGAGATGTAGTGATGGCGTAGAGGGTGATCTAGGTAAGTGAGGGATTAAGGGGTATGAAGTCTCTAAAGAAGGAGGTGTGGAGGTAATGGAATAAAAGTATATAATATTGAGTAGTGAGGGTAATGGAGTAATATAGGGGAGAAGAGTATATAGGTATAATTATTATTGGTTGATTAGGCTAGTGAGAGATAGAGTGGAGTTGAGAAGTGATAAGTAATAATGAGATAAGAATTAAGGTGAAAAAGTTGATGAATTGAATGTAGAGGTACTTGTACGTACTCCACTTAACCGCTTCAAGTCGGTGTGATAATAATAAGTGTTGGTAAAATTATAATATAATATAATAAATAAACAATAAATATATATTAATTATATATATTATATATATATATTATATTAATAATATTTATATATTAATTTAATAATAATAATAATATATATATATATATATATATATATTATATATATATATATAGTTAATATAATTATATATATATAATATATATTATATATATTACCATATATATATATATATATATTTATTATTATATATTAATATATTATATTATATATTAATATTATTATATTAATATATAATGATTATTATGTATATATATATATATATCTAAAATTAATAGTGGGCTTTTCTCATTTAAAAAAGTGTGAGCTATTTCATTATAACGTAAAAGTATGCTGACTATAATACTCCTTGGTTCTTACCTACTGACAAATCTTTCTGCCTCTTTGTACCAAAAACATCTCTATACATAACTTTCTAGTAATCTGTCTTACTCTTCCTCTTATTCTCTTATTGTGTGTATATTTTAGTCTATATTCATAACACAAACCCCTGCAAGATGAGACCTCTTATATTCTCTCTTTTCTTCTCCAGGATGACCGTATATCGTCAACCGCTCCCGATTCTGGCATTATCCTTACATCCTCCTCTTTCTCTCTCGTCTAAGGTGTCCTATGACCTTTGCCTATAGATTAACATTCTAGATTCAGGGTGTGCATAATAGGCTCCTGAAATCTTTATCGAAACGTTTAAGGTAAAGGCGAGTGGTGAACCTCAGGATGTCATTCCTCCCGAGTTATTTGAAGGAGTTGCTGCTTAGCCTGATACCGCCTCCTCGTATAATTCAACTTAAATATCTTAACTATGATCTTCTCATATCTTAATAACACTTTCCCTCTAGTGTTGGAAGCTCGCTCTCGTCCAATCAACTCTATATTCTCCGAAAAAAAAGGAAGCCGCTTGCTGATCCTTATCTAACTATCGGCCCTATTATAATCTCTTTACTTATGTAATTCTCATTCTTAAGATCTTTGAATAACTACTTCGCAACTCTTCATTTCTTATATAGAGTTCAATTAACTTAGGAATTCTACATTCACTTCTTTCCGATTTCTGACCAGTTTACTCGGTGCATTCGGTGATCTAGAGGATTCTACTGCTGAATATCTTTCTCTTTCATTATTATCTGATTAATGGTTTTCCGCCCTTAGGCATATAATACTTACGTGAGACAGAACTGTACTGTATGGTGGTTTCGACTTGATCTATAATCCAAAGCATTTGATATAACCTAGCGTATATATATTGGCACGCGTCACTGCTCTACCCAAGCTCCCCTCCTGGGGTTTCCCTTTATCTCTTTGTCATACTTTATGTCTTAGTTTTCTGTCAATAATTTATTACTCCCCTACAATATCGGCTGTTGTTGATGGCGACTTCTTTTTCTGTTAATGGTAATATGTTCCGGTGTCCTCAGGTTCTGTCTTTTCTCCCACTGTTTTATTCCTATCATTTTCGCATTAATGAATAGCTTCATCCCAGACGCCCCGGCGATCATTTCCAGTGAAAGCTCTATCAGGCATCAGCTAATGGCCGATGACTCGACCCTAGTGCCTGTGGCCCCTTTCTCAAATCTACATAATCTATTCAATGACTATATCTTTTCTCTTCTAGAATTATGCCATCTGTAACTTAAACTTAATTACTCTTATCCGATTCTCTATTATACTCAGCTTTCTGTGGAATTAATCGAATTTTACTCTGAATATGTTGGTGGGGTCGTTATTATACTGATAGTACCTTGTGAAATCAATTCTTGAAAACTCAACTTCTACAGAATCTCCCTCTCTAAGACACCTTCCAACTTTCCTAATCTCTTTCGACGGTTCTCTGTCCTCCTTTGTTGACAATATAAATCATCTCTGTGACCTAATTTTACATTACTAATTTCAAACATAAACTCAAAATATATTTATTGACTGTACACAGGATGTTATCTCTCTCATAAGTCTCAATGGATTGCTTATTGGGACTGCTTACAAGAAACTTGGATGTGTGAGTGCTCGTCTTCGTAGTAGAGGACGTTGATGTGTACATGTGTTTTCCTTTCTTGCTCCAAGAAATAGTTTGTACAACGGCATCTCATCCGCCCTGTGCATAAGCGTAAAGATGTAAAATCGCTCTGCTCCTCATTATTCGTGGTGGAGTTTGTCTCATTTTTCCTCGTAACGCGCACTCTCTCGTCATATATATGGCCTTCCTCCAAAGACATTGGCTCGAGATCAACAGAGCCATAACTGCTAAAAGTAAAAGGGTTGCTAGTTTGTCCCAATAAACTTCAGTGTCACGATTGACCCATCCTAAATCACTCTTTAGCAGGACTCTAGCTCTCAGTTTATTTTAAATTATCTTATAATTCTAAACATCTCCTCTATAACTAGGTTCCGATAGTGGCAGGTTGCTCTGAGGTAGAAATACTTTAACCCTCGCGCACCACCTATTTGACGTCGCCCTCGTACACATAGGGTGGCTGTATCTGTACTAAGGTTTTGTGTGTGATAATTGATGAACTCTTAGGACTATGCTTCGCTGCGCGGCTTCCTTCTTTCCTGCCACCTCTATTCTGTGGAATTCTATTTCCATCTTCTGTGTTCCTGCTGAATTTAATCTTCCTCCACACTTTCAAAGGTCATGTTGAGGGATATCTGAAATATATGTAGAATTATAGCTATATATATATGTTAGTTGTTTTCGATTCTGAGTCAGTATATGTTACACCCTTATCTCCTTGAAGGAGGGACTGTGCCCTGATTGGTATTGAGTGGACAAACTGTTATATATATATATATATTATAATAGATATACTATATATTTTAATATATATATATAATATATATATATATATATAGATATATAATATTAAAAAATTATATATAATAATTAATTAATATATTATTATATATATATATAATTAAATATATAATATTAATTATTAATATATATATATATATTATATTATATTAAGATTATATATTATATTAATATAATATATTTAGTATTATATTATTATATTATATTTAGATATTATATTATTATATATATATATATATATATTAATATTATATATATATAATATTATATATTATATATATATATATAGATATATATATATATATATATATACTATTATAATTATATAATATATATATATATATATATATTTATATATATATATATTATTATATATATATAGATACTATATATATATATATATATATATAATAATTATATAGTATGTAATATATATATATATATATATTTTATTATATATAATATATAATAATTATTATTAATATATTTAATTATTTATATATAATATACTAATATATATATATATATATATATATATATATATATATTATTATTATTAATATTATAATTATATATATATATATATATATATTATATTATATATATATATATATTATTATTAATTATATTAATAATATAATAGTATATTATATTATTATATAATATATATAATATATAATATATAAGAGAGAGAGAAGAGAGTGAGAGAGAAGAGGAGAGACCGAGAGAGGATAGAGATATATATATATATAATATTATATATATATATATCCCTATATATATATACTATTATATTATATATATATTAAATATATATATAATATTTTTTATAATTTTAATTTTTATATATATTTAACTTTTTTTATTTGCGGAGATTTATTGGCGTAGATGATGTTAATAACTTGTAATAATGATATATCATTATAATATTTAGGAATTTTGATCTAAATTATTTTATTAATTATTATTATTATAATTATATTATGATTATTATTATTATTATATATTATATTATTATTATTATTATTTATTATTATATATTATTATTATATTAATTATTATATATTAATATTCTATTAATTTTTGATATTTTTCATTATTATTATATATATTATTATGTAATTATTATTATTATTTATTATTATTCTGTGCAAATCATTACTCAACTAAATAATTTTATTATTATTATTTATTACCATTTATTATTTTCTATAGAGATCATTATTATTATTGTGGTGCTTGTGATTATTATTGTTATATATAATATCAAATATATATATATATACTAATATATTATATATATATAAATATATTATATATATACTATCTATAATATATTGTGTAGGAAATGGGTTATATATAATTATATAATATATATAATATAATAATATATTATTCATCATATCTATAATAATATATATATATTAATACTATTATAATAAATATATATATATAATATATATATAATAATATAGTATATAATATATATATATAATAATTATAATATTTAATATATATAATTAATATAATATATATATATAAAAATATATATAATATATGTATAATATATATAATAAAAATATAGTATATAATATAATATATATACTAATATATATATATATATATAATAATATATAATATATATATATTATATATATAATAATAGTAATATATATATATTATAAGTATATATATATATATATATATATTATATATATAAAGAAAATAATATATATATATAATATATATATATTATAGTAAATATATAGATAATAATTATATATATATATGCAATGTATAATACCCTATAATATATATATATTATAATAATAGTATATATTATATAATATATATATATATAGAATATATAATATATAATAATATATTACATAATATATAATATATATATAATAATATATATATAGATAAGAGAATAATATACCTATATATGAAATTACTGGATTGAAATGAGCAAGAACGGAGCGAGATCGTGATTGATTGGATTGGAAGTTGTGTAGAGAGTAAAAAGCGTTTATGGAGGCGATATAGTTCCAGATGGAGAAGCAGCAGTAGAGTTAACCCATTATATAAAGAGGATAAGGAAGATAAAGGAACTCCAGAATTAATAAAGCAAATAAGTTTAATTGAGTGTTGTAGGGAAGATATTATGCTGGTATTTTGGTCGAAAGAGTGCACAGTCGAGTGACTGAAGGAACTGAATTATGAAGAGAAACAAGGTGCGTATTAGGAAGCGTTAGAGGATAGTGTGGATCTAATCAATATTAACATTGAAAAAAAGAAATGATTGAGAAAATGGATAAGAAGAATAAATTGTTTTATTTTAGGGTTTTATGGCAACAGGCAAATGATAATGATAGGGTTAATAGGGAAGCTCTATGGCAGGTGGTTAAAGTGATATATGGAGTTGGTGGTAGGTCTGAATGGAATCAAAAGTTTATGAGGATAGTGAGGCGTGTGAAAGAATAAATGGTGTCAAAGGTGATTGGGTTTAGGATTAATAAGAGGAGTGAGGACAAGAGGTTGATTTATGTACCTCCTTGTTATTCAATTTTGTATAATGGATGGAGGTTATTGAAAGAATTAGAGGGGAGTGGCAGGAAAATGTGTTAGAATATGGAAATGGAGATGAGTTGGAGGGTGCACCCTACCTATTAATATGCGGAATGATTTGGTTCTTTGTGGCGGATCTGAAGAGAGTTTGAGAGGATTGTGTAGAGAGATTTGGCAGGGTGATGGTTGTAAAGGAGGTGTTTGAAAGTAAACGTTAGATAAAGAGTTAAGGTATATGAGTTGTGAGTGGGACATCACTCAGTTGTGAAGTTATGTAATAAGATGGTGAGCAGCTAGAACAAGTGACTGAGTTTAATAAATAAGGTATATGTTGGATTAGAAGGGAACGGACGATGCAGAAGAGTGAGATAGGAAAGTTGTGAATGGCACAGGAGGGCTGGTGCAAATTAAAATCGTGGATGAATAGCAAAGGGACTTAGTCTTGAGTGTTGCTAGGGTCTTACATTGAGGGTATGTTGTATACACTGTGTTGATTGTTATGGTATGAGACTATGTCTTCGGAAAAGAAGTATAGATCTAAGTTCAATGTGTTCAGATGGACAA
>JABUQX010124599.1:0-7500 GCA_015478945.1 Trachelipus rathkii | reverse complement strand
TTAAGGTAAAATATTTATATAACCTACATAAACTTACATAATTTAGTAAAATATAGTTTACATGTTTATAATGAAAAGAATATAAAGTTCAGAATATTACCAATATAATTTTGAAATGATTGAAATACTGTTTTTGATTTCTTCCTTTTTCTTTTAAAAGTTTTGCAGCAAAAATTATAAAAAATCTTGTTTGTATCCATTCATCTTCTTCATGACGAATTTTTATTTATTGTTGTTTAATCCTACTTTTTGTGTTTGAATTCAACTGTTTACCTAAATAAATGAATGGTTTATAGCTTTATGAAATAATCTTCGATTTTAAATTTTCTTATATGCCTTTTATTCTTAGCAATGAATGTCAGTAAGAGCTCTAACTATCTGTTGTTTAGAAATGTTTCTGAGGTTCAGAAAGTGGAACTAAAAAAGACCTGAAAAGAATTTGAAGGCCCACCTTGCCTCAATAAATTCAATTCTTTAAGTCTTACAGGTCTTCAGAAGTAGTTCTCATCATCAGAGTGTAAACAAGGGGTTTTGTGAAGAAAAAAACTTTTTTTTGGGGGGGGCAAATTAAAATCCCTGGGGAAAAGTAAAAAACAAACTTACCTTTGAATGAAATAATTTCAGGATGTAGTTATTTGACTCAAAATTTCAATGTTAATCAAAGAAGGCTCTATAATTATAATATGTCAGATAGTGATGTTATGGATTCTAATAGTTAGCTTCATTCAAGTGTTACTGAACGGAATTTTGCTGACGAACTTCACATCATTATTCTGTGCACACCACCGTTCACACATTACCCTAACCTTTAACGTTGTTAACAACGGTTAAAGGACAATAACTTGATTCCTTAGGCAATAACAGTGAACTATAGGGAATTCAATTTTATTATCTTACTCTTCTCCTTCTTCTTTTCCCATTATATTATTCATCTCTCCAACTTAGTTTTTTTTCCTCTTGCTCATACAATATCCTTGTTTTTTATTCATTTGGCCACCAATATATTAAATTATATTAATTCTGCCTTTTGACATCTTTCGCCATCGTTGATAATTTGTCAATGGGTATTTACGTTATTATATTATCGCTACTATTTCTCTCACCTTAATTATTCCATATTTATCTTCTCGTCATTATGATTCTTCTTGTTATTGCAATTATACTGATGTTGGCAATTAATGTTGATATTTCAATGAAACTTTCCTTCTCGACTACAATACACCATTTGAAGGGCAGAAAACTCACTTTGTACTAGTATATACACGTCTGGCACTTAGAAACATTGCGATTTATACCGAAATTACTGATCTTGCATTGTCCATTAGTTTATTCCTTTCGTGTTTTGATCTCATTGTTCCTCCTCTTCAATTCCCTGGATGAATTAAAACAAGTATTTTAACAATCTGATCATTTGAGATAGATCTCTTCTATACATGTTGAGGAAATGACCTGCCATAAA
Source organism: Trachelipus rathkii (assembly GCA_015478945.1). Classification (NCBI taxonomy): domain Eukaryota; kingdom Metazoa; phylum Arthropoda; class Malacostraca; order Isopoda; family Trachelipodidae; genus Trachelipus; species Trachelipus rathkii. Next base: position 6,041 of record JABUQX010124599.1, on the reverse strand, counting down.
GGAGACTGCAAAAACACGTGAGAAATAATCAAACTCCTTCTTTCACCTTAGCAGCTAGGATTTTTCATTGTATTGTACTCACAAGGAACTATTCAAAAAGGACTGTTTAAGCCAAGACTTGCATGCGCCGTGTGGTTAATGTATGGATGATTGCAAGCGTTAGCCGTAGAAAAAGAAAAGCGAGATGTGAGTGTCTCACTACTTATAAAAAGTTTAAAAACAAAAGAAGTTTTCGCAGTCATTAACTCTGACATGAAGTGCTTGGTGTAACTTAAAGAAGGGACCCAAACAAAAACCTAATTTGGAGTAGTACAGGCCACCAAAAGGGAGTAGGTTAAACTTTATGCGAAAAGCTTGACGATATATGCAATTCTAAACTGGAAAGTGGAATCTCGGTAATAGCTGATGATTTTAAAATTAACGTGTCTAGTAATGATACTAACACATGGGGGAAAAAGATGGTGATTAACACTATGACGTCAAGCGATTACTTAAGCTACATTACTGGAATTACGGGGCTTAATGAACACAATAACTCTACTACAATCGACCATATGTGGTCAAACAATCGTGGCACAGCCAAATTCTATACATTTAGCACCGATCTTTTGGATCACTACCCATTTATTCTAACATTAGAATTTTCGACTGCTCCCCTAGCGCAAAGGAAAGTAGAATATATGCATGTATCAAAAGACCGTAAACAAACTCTACGCAAAAGTACAAAATTAAACATTTCTTTTGTTCACAAAAGAAAAAGAAAAAAAGAAAAAAAAGAAATAAAGAAAAAAAAGAAGAAAAAAAAGAAGAAAAAAAGAGAAAAAAAAGAAGAAAAATAAGAAGAAAAAAAGAGAGGAAAAGAAAGAGAAGAAAAAAAAGAAGAAAAAAAAGAAGAAAAAAAAGAAGAAAAAAAGGGAAGCAAAAAAAGAAGAAAAAAAAGAAAAAAAGAGAAGAAAAAAAGAGAAAAAAAAGTTAAGAAAAAAAAGAGAGAAGAAAAAAAAAGGAGAAGAAAAAAAAAGAGAAGAAAAAAAAGAAAAAAAGAGAAGAAAAAAAGAGAAGGAAAAAAAAAGAAAAATAAGAAGAGAAGAAAAAAAGAGAAGAAAAAAAAATAGGTCACCGACTTAGAACATTAGAACTAACCTTTAAAGCGGTGAACATCAACACAGTTATTATAAATTAAGATGATAATGTGATCGATGACGTTACCGGCTAAGAACGTTAGAACTAACCTTCTAAGCGGTGAACATCAAAACTGTTATTAAAAATTATGATGATAGCGTGATCGATGAAGTTACCGGTTTTGAAAGTTATAACTAACCTTCAAAGCGGTGAACATCAAAACTCTTATTACAAATTAAGATGAAAGTTGGAAAGAGTTGAAAGTTGGAAGAGAAGAAAGTGACGTTTTTAAATATTTAGGAATAAAAGTGGAACAAAAGAAAGGTGATATTATTATAAGTCAGAAGATATACTCAATAGACAAATTAGTGATAGGTAAAATAAACAGGAAAAATAAGTATGAAAGGTTAAATGAAGAGGAAATGACCGAATATAGATCTTTGTTGGGAAAGTTAAATTGGATGTCACAAAATACTCGTCCGGATCTTAGTTTTGATAAGAGATTTTTTTGGAGGAAAGATGAAAGAGGCCACTGTAGAAGTTTACAAGGAGTTAACTTAAGTGGCTGAAAGAGCTAAAAGAGAAGAAATTCAAATGAAGATACCCAAGTTAAGAAAGGGAAGAACGAGGTTGAAGGTTTACTCGGATGCTTCTTTTGGTAATGTGAGCGAGGGAAGGACACAGATAGGTTACTGCATACGAATAAGAGATAGGGCGGGTAATAAATGTTCTTTATTGTGGAAATCAAAAGTAGCAAATAGAGTAGTTAGTTCAACGTGGTCGGCTGAAACCTTGAGTATGGTGGAGGCTATTGAGTGGGGGAATACCTTAAATATTTGTGGGAGGAATTAACAATTACCAATGATATTGAAAAAATGGACATTATAGCTATGACAGATTGCAAATCTTTAAGAGATAGCATAAATTCGTCTAAGGGGGTAAAGAATAGGATCTTAAGAACAGAGTTAGCTAATTTAAAGGAAAAAATGAAAAATGGTGTGGTAAAGTCAGTAGAATGGGTAAATTCAAGGTTACAATTAGCAGATGGTTTGACTAAGAAAAATAATTTGAAAAATCTAATCGAATTAAGGAAAGCTTTGGGATGTAAATAAGGGGTGAAAAAAGAAAAGTTTAAATTATATGATACTTGATTTATATTCAGGTATGTAAGTGGGACGTTCACAAAGTAGGAGCTCATGCTAGTTTTTTTTTTTTTTTTTTTTTTTTTTTTTTTTTTTTTGTATCGTTCCTTTTTTGTGAGTTAATTTTCTGACTTCTTTTATTTTTTATTTTTATAGGAATGGTAGCAAATCTTATTTTAGTTTCATAGTCTTATCTTATGGTAATAGAAATATCTGTTGAATGAATTAAATAAAATAACGACATTGATGAATTATCATATTGTTTATTGAGTTGCAAGGCGTCTAATCATTTATGACTAGTGTGTTTATGCGATGTATAAAGGTGGTAACAAAGGAAAGCTTATTTTTTCTCCTGAAAATCTGATAAAAACTTTCGTTATCACGCACCTTATCCTATTACTATTTTCGGTTTTCTTTTTCTATTCTTCAACATTTTGGTCCATTTGGAGATCTTTACACAAGCTTCGCTTTGTAGTAAAGATACTTCTATTATTTTAAGGTATTTTACAAAGATAGTTGATTTTTAATTTTACTTTATAATATATATATATATTATATATTAATATAGTATATTCATAATATATATATATATATATATATATCTATATATATATATATATATATATATATAAATATATATTGAGATTATGTGGCATCCGCATGACATCCACTCGCATCTGCATGAACTCCGCTTCCGCATCAAATCCTCTCAAAGCATCAAGCATCCACATTCACACTTAACGACATCCGGATCCGCCACTTTTTGTCATGAGGATATATATATATATAATATTATAATATATATATATATATAAATATATATAATATTTATATTTATATTTATATTATATATATTATATATATATATATAAAGGGGAGTCTTTTCCTATGATTCTCAGTCTGAACCTAGAGCCAATACTGGAGTATATATTAAAGTATATTATATCTTATATGATCATCAGTGTCATTTTTATTTGTTATTTATTTATTAGACATTAATTACCAAATTGGCTCGAAAGAACATATAATATCGAATCTTATTATTTCCAGAATTCCTTGAGACGTATTTAATTATTTAATGTTTTGAATTCTTTAATGATCCTTAGTAAATTTCTGTTCTGAACTATTAATGTTCACTTAATAATTCATGAAATATTCTGTATGTGAAATTGCTTTCTAAAGCATTGAAATGTTTAACTGTCTTGACGTTCTGAGAAGTACTGCACAAGTTGGATACTTCACCATTACAGGTGGGAGTTTGATTAAATCATTTTATTAACTTCCATGAATCTTAACTTAATATACGAATAATAATGTTGTTTCAACTGTGTAACCACTCCAGTATAAATTATATAATATAACAATATATTTACAGACTCTCATATACTGTAAATATCGGAAATCCTTCTGAAGTCAAAACCAGGAAACAGGATTATTAAGAAGAATAGCTCAAGCCCCTTGTAGAATTTTTATGAACATAAAAAAGGGTAAGGGATTAGGATGTTAGTTTTAAAGTAATTTTACGTTAAGTTAAGGATGGAAAGAGTATAAATTCTATGAATCATTTATTTATTAGGGTTCCAGAGCTTGGTCTCAGAACCTGGTTTCAGAACTTGGTTTTTCAAAACTTGGTTATTGGGCTTGGATTTGCTCTTTGGCTTTTGATCCTTGGATAGAATTCTGGACGTGCTTTTCGATCCTTTGAGTTAAATTCCTGAAACTCAACCTGTTCTTTGAGTTCTGTCTTTCTACTTATATTGGGAATTGGAAACCTATTTAAATCAGTTATATACTCATATACATCTTTAAAGAGAAGAAATCTTATTGTAAAAGATAAGTGAAACTTATTTAATTGTACTTACGTAATATCCACACTTCTACGACTTTCATGTTCGTTGTTTGGTTATTTCATAATTCGCTGCGCAAACCAGTTTAGTTTAACTCTTCGACATTCAGTCGGTAAATGTATATAATTTGTTTTTCTAAAATTGCTTAATTGCTTATTCTGCTTATTCGCTTATTTATTAAACATATATTATTTTCATTATCTTTCTTTGAACCTATTCATCTATCTGCAATACCTGGATTTATAAATTGATAAGTAGATGCGAGAGAGTTACTGAGTTACCGTACAACTTAAATCGGCGTCACCGAGAATAACTCACCCCCAAGTTTACGTGGTTGCCTGCGCTAATACTTGGGTTCAGCGACACTACCTCCCGGTAGAAAAAGTCGCCTCTACCATCAGTTATTCGGAAGAACAAAGACCAGAGCTACGCTACTTTCAAGCGAGACTACCAACTCAGATACTATTTATGACGCTTTGAAGGAATTTATCTAAGATAGTGAAGTGGATTTTTATTTAAATTTAAAGTTATTTTTTCATTGTTCTCTCTTTTTCTTAAGACTCAATTTTCTAAGAAGTGACGCTTTTCTGTGGACGATCACTTCCCGCTACATAGTACCCATTTATTTTATTTGGCGCCCGAACAGGGACCTAAGTCTTTGGTTCGGGTGGCCGCGCTTTCGGGTGATTTTGTTCACTGAGTCTTCACAGCTTTCTTGCAATTATTCGTGATTTCTTATTGTATACTAAACTGGTTTTTCTCCGATTCATAGGAGAAGTATATTTTATTTATTTATTTAGTAAATTATTGTATAGACATGGCTCATTCCCAGACCTCGGAATCGCAAAAATATTTGGAATCGGATTCGGAAGAGGATCCAAAGGTAAAAATGCCTACGGATGTAGATAATGCATCCGGAGCCCCAGCACATAATATGTATGATTTAGATTCCCGTCAATCACAGCGATCGGAATCTGAAAACCTTGTAGACGTTGAAAATGGAGGGGATATGATACAGGAGCTGTCAAAGGCACCTTCTGATTCGTTACTACCCCCTACGTTGGTAAAAGACCTTCTATCTAAATTTAAAAAAGATGTGAAGATTGTAGAGGAGCAGTTAGCTCATCAAGAACAAAAAGATAAGTTGATGTCAGATACTTCTCTGGCTCAATTAGATCATCTTAGTAAACTTAATTTATCACAGCCTGATTTTATGCATGATGAAATAAAAGAACCACCATTAGGTTCACATAGGTATTCGGGTCGTCTTATACAACCAGAGGATATTAGAGACTCTCAGTCTCAAACAACTCAGTCAGGAACCTCTAATGTTGCACTAGCTCAGTTTGTGGATACTTCAGTCAGAAGACCATTATCGGTAGAACCTCCCTTGGCTCAACAAGGAAGTGGGTATACCACAAATCCTAACCTTGGATCCCATAACTTGGCTCAACCTAACCTGGGCTATACTTACGGTGTCTTACCTCAGTCTGCTCAAAATAGGCCGTTGTTACAGCCTACTTTTCAATCTCAGCCTCCGACTTTGTCTCAACCTAACCAGAGTTCTTCGAGATCAAATCTCCCAGATTTTCCTTTATATACGGGTCAGCAGATTAAAAATCATTTAGATATGCTTACTGAAGCAGTTGCTTTACTAACACAACTTCTCAAGAACAGTCAGCGCTTGAAAGTTGGTAGCGGTAAAATACAAGTATGAGCCGATCAAGATTCATGATTATCTTGGGTGATTTTTCTGAAGCATATTGGTGCTTTGCCGATTACCCAATGCGCCCTAGACAATGGTTGCGGGCTTTTAGGTCGTCATTAGAGGGCAGTTTTTTCGTACGTTATGATAACTATTAGTCTAAGGATGATAGGAACTTATTTCTCTTGTCCGGATGATGCCTAATTCAATGGTACCGGGGTGAAGAAA
>JABUQX010124598.1:0-28943 GCA_015478945.1 Trachelipus rathkii | reverse complement strand
TCTTTATTTGCACACAAAAAAATGGCAGCTCACTACTATGTGATTTGTAAATACAAGACACTACCATAAATGTCTTTACTAGCGCAGTAAATGCTATAATATTATATGGAAGAAGCATAATCCCCAATAATCTTTTAGTTCTGGTTTTTACTTTTATTATATTGTGAGCAAATATTTTATATTCTTTTAGTAAATTACGATTTAGTTTTTTATTTTCTTTAAATCTTTTTCATCTTTGTAGTGTTATGTAAAAAAGCGTTTAGCCCTGTTTTTCCAGGAAGTCCAATATTTAGTGGGTCAAAGAGACCATTTATAGTAGAGATAAAAATAGATCTCAAAGTGTTGTGCTTTGGGTCCAATTTAATTAGTTTATATTCATAAGGTATCATTATCGAGTATCCCATTATCATTTCCTAAATTAGTTTATTGTGATATTTATAGGCTCATCTACAGTACTATTATTGTTCTAACTCACGTATAATTTAATTTTTTCTTAAACTGCTGGGAATTTACTATGAAATTGTTGCAAATTGAACCCATAATTGTTAAATATTACATGAGACCTATGATAAGCAAGAATAATTTCACTTTCAGAAGATGAAGGGAATAAACCTAAGTTATTCCATATAAGACAGGTTATACAACATCTTCCTAAGTTCATACTCAAACTCATCACTAAGACATGTCAATATGTAAATATCAATATGTATATAAAGGCTTGTCATGAGAATGGAAGGGCCTCATCATCTAACTTACGCCTAAACGGAGATAGTCGCCATTTAATTTATAAGAGAAACAATACTAAAATCATATATATCTTTTATAATATTTTTTGACCGACCAAAAAAATAGGAATCTATGCAGCTATCACATATAAAAACGGGCCAAATTTAAGTATTTTGACAGATATCACAGGGCTCTCTTCGTCCAAATTCGCGCCCCGCGACCAGTGAGCCCGAGCGCCATATTATCCTGCATTGCATCCTATCATGCTCTTATGACTCGAGTGTGTTAATGCGTTATATCTAATCGCTTGTGACATTCTAAATGCAGGGTCCTGGTATAAGTCACCTGAACAAATTACTATGATGTTTGACTAAATTTAGTTTTTTGGGTTTGTATCGCATACGAGTTACCGATCCCCACGACGAATATCCAATTCTGATTTTGTTGCCTTACTTCGCTACCGTGATCCTCCGCTAAAACCTGCATTTATAGAAGTCTTAAACCAATGAAGACAATATATTTATAACATAGTACGTTACTGTAGTTTTATTTTTCAACAGTAGTTGAACTCGATTTATCTCTTGGTTATAAGTTGGGGCGTTCAAAAATGACTATTATTAAGGCTTCCAATGTTAATTGCCTCTTTTTTATATTTTTTAAGTATGTGTAACATTACAGTTTACCCCAAGTTCAAATTTGAGTCGGGAAAAATTTTTAGTTAATTATTTTTAACATAAACAAGGCATTATCAATCGACCTGTCTCCATATCTACCATTTTATTTTTAATTAAGTATTTTATAAGTTTCATGTCTAACTCTGAGAATTTTTTAGGACATTCAAAATTATCGCAATTTAATAAATCATTTAAATTTTTATTTACTAGATCATCATCCAATTCTATGCTAGTATTATTATTTTGAGCTAGATTATGAGATAGAGTAATCCATTTCTAGTCATTCCATCTTATTTTCAATTTTGAGACTTTGTGCTAGCAAATCAACATATTCTGTGATCTTCTTTGTATACTTCTTATATGGCAAATTTTTTATTAATTTATTCAAGTCCCCAGCTAATAAGATTTCTAAAGAAGTGTAATATAACAATGAACTGTTGTTTGTTAAACCAAATGAATATGCATTTATTGGTAGTATGTGGGCTCCATTCACACCTCAATAGCTATATCGGATTTACCTTATTATTCTTATTTCTTAGGTCTTATCAGCTAAAAGGTATTTTATGTTCCTTCAAATGCCTTTACAATCTGAGGGGAAAGCGGTGATATTCACTCTGGTTTGCTATTGAAGGGACTAAGCTGCAAACAGATTACTGCTATATTTTTTATATTTATTTTATATATCAACTTCTATAATAGAAGTTTTGTAATATTTTGCTTTCATTGAAACCCTTTACATTAAGCATTATTTCAGACTGTACAACTTTATAATCGCAACCTATGGGTCTGTTTTGAGATATAAAATGTTAATGCAATAATATGAATAATTAATAAAACCGCAAGTCCTTGGTTGTTATGTTTTTATTATAACAAGTGGAGTGTGGTGGAAGTGTTATATTTTGACTAGTTGTTACATTTAAGGAGCTATGAATAACAAACAATTGCTACTTGCTCTGAAGAGGTGTTATCTTACAGTGTAACATTTAGTTTCAACAACATTGGTTGATGTTTCTGCTTGTCTTATATGATTTTTATTGTTTTTGTTTTTGAGTTGAATTAGGTCCACTTTGTTTGTTAAATAACATAAAAATGCGGAGGGAGAGGTAAATTTTGTTTGATTTACTAAATTTGAACTTACAAGGTGCAATTTTATGATTTAAGTATCCACCTTTAACACAACCTCCCAATTCTTTAATTTTTTTCAATTTGGATTCAGGTGTTTTGAAAGTTGGGCAACTATACAATTTATGGTCCATACAATCTGATGTTTGCAATGTCTGACAAATGGAACAACCCACCCTTTTTGTTGTGTCAGTGTTTGTTTTTTGTTTTTGATTCACATCAATGTTAGTAGCTAAAGCTACTGTTTTTTTCTTAACTTGTTTTCTATATTTTAATTTAGTGTATTATTTTTTTATTTGTTTTTGTATTTACTACCGCACTCTTCCCTATTCTATTATGAACTTCAAGATGCATTTATTTAAATTTCCAACTATAATTTGGAAAGTATTATTTGTAAATGTTTATTATAATTTGGGTTTGATATATTTCAGGGAAACTTCCCCAAAAATTATTGGCAAATCACTTTGCTATTTATTTTTAAGCTATCTATTTGGCCTTCTATTAATTTGACATTACTTACTCCACTCCCTAACACGTTCATTTTTAATTTTAATCCGGGGTTATGAATTTTTTCTTATTGACTGAAAATTGTATGCAAGGTTTAGGTGCTGAAAAGCGGTTGTAAGCGAAATTTTTCTGCCATATCATAATCCATGATCTGCCATAGGGCTTTTTTGTATTAAAATTTTTGCTGGACCTTTTAGTTGTTTCATTAGACATGAATGTTCTAGCAACATTTATTTTTACTTTTCTCTTTCCATAATTTCTCTCAAAAGTTTTTTTTTATAAACTATCAATATAATTGCTCTTTTCCATCAAATTCAGGGAGCTGGAGTACGGGTCGTTTTAAACCAGAGAAACCCAGTTTCATTATGATTATATATTAGAAGAAATATTCTGCATTAGGACTTATTGTATTTTTCAGTTTCACTTGATGAGAGATGAGCATGCCAATAAGGCATATACTCACCTTTTTTTCACAAATGTTATCTGCGCTTTCAAATGTGAATTTTTTACAGTTCAGTGCGTAACATATTTATTTATTTTATGATCTCATTAATTCTTTTAATTTGTTTAAATTTTAATTTTTGGACCCTTTAACTCATTATCAGTGTATAAATCTATATCCTTGTTTATTATTTTATTTATCCAATTTTTAAAAATGGACCTCTTGGTTCCTCTTTGTTTAACGAGACGTTCAAAAACTTCGTTAAATAAAAGATGAGGTCTAGGGGTTGCCCCATTCACTTATATTAATTGCTTCAACAATTTTAAAACTCTATATTTGGTCCAACTACAATCCCATTAATTTAAAAAATAACCTACTCTAAAAATGTTTTAATATGTAAATATTTTTTATTTTATTATTTTTTTTTTTTCTTTTTTTTTTTTTTTTTAAATAGTACTGGAGCCACTTGGTCGACCGATAGGCCTCTGTGGCTTCAACTTATATATATATTTTTTAAGCTTAATATGAAAGTCCGCCCGATGTCAAATAACTATATTTAATAGAAATTTCTCAGCCCTAAAATTTTACCATAATATATTTTTTTTTATTAATCATGGCGACCCGATAGGCCTATGTGGCTTCAAACTAAAATATTTTCAATAGAAAAATTAAATACATATATACTTGTATATATTTTATTTATTTATACAATTTTTTTCTTTTTTTTAATGAGACCCTATTTTTATTTATTATTATACCAATGTTTATGTTTGTAACACCAGTATAAATTAGGCCCTATATACTTTTTCTAAGTACCATATTCAATACCAGGACAGAAGGAACCTCAGCAATATACTGGGCGTGAAGGACGATAAGATCCTGTCGTACTGCGCCATAACAGAAAATCTTATGCATGAAAAATTAATGATTGAAGAAAATAATTTAGAAAAGGTAAAAATTCAAAGAATTTTTAGTTTAAATTTTACTATAAAAAAATAATTGTATATTTACATTTGAAACGTGAAGAAGACGAGTAGATATATTAAAATGATGAGTGTTATAGGAAATTTTTAATAAGGGGAATAAGAATCTCTTTCGTCTAACTTGCTGATTTCCTTCTTTCTGTTGACCAAATTGCTTCCTATTATTGCCAAATCCTGAGCCAATCCTTTTCTGAAAGGATACGATTTTAAGCTCTCTATATTATTATGATATTATATATTATATTTTATTATATTATTATTATTATTTATATTAGTATTATTATTATTATTATTATTATTATTCATTATTTATTATTTTTATATATTATTATATATTTAGTATAATGGAAATTCAAAATTTATTCATTTATTCACCTATATGTTATAGTTTTAAAGCAAATTGGGTTACATATTAATAATTAGATCCCCTTCACCCCTCTAAATTCATCTTATACAAATTGACATGTGAGACCCAATGATTGGATTAGTCGAGCATACCAAAACCCAAGTTTTTAAGAAAAATGATCTCACCTTTGTTGGAAGTTTTCCAAGTAGGAAATGAATTGACATACTTCTGTAGTGGTAATATGGGTTAGAAAAATGATAAATAACGCCACTGCTTCTAGCTGGCCTTTCTTCTAGGGTACTTGGACGGTAGTAGGTCCCCAATCCAGATTTTCTTTTCTATCTCAAAAACAATAAGATATTTATATAGTATTTTATTAGGATTATTATTTTATTATCATGGCCAGCTGAATTAGTTGTTGATTCTCAAATAAGAAATTTTTTATATTTGCCTAAATAGGGCAGAGCATAAGAACAGCAGTCTTGGCTCCCTGTAGAGTATATTAGGCCGTCTGGGCCACTCTGTACCAATCTTAAATTTTAATTGTCTATACTTTCTTGCATCAATTTCTTTTATGAAGTTCTTAAGCATTCAACTGACCTTCGCCTGAAAGCTTGACTTGATGTAAACCAAACAGCATGTGAAATCGGTGATCAAAAAATAAAAATCTTTTTAAGTTCGCTCGCACAAAGCAAACCTATTTATTAGTTATTTCTCTATTATTTATTGAGGTTATTTATACGAAGTGAACAGAATACAAAATGAAGCTTCATATTAATTGTTTTTTTTTTCTTATGTAAGAAAAGGTCATCTATATTAATATTTCAACTTTTCCATTGGCATAATAATAAAAATAACAAAACAATAAAAAATATAAAATATATAGAACGTAAGAATGAAAAATTGACCCTAATCATACATATACTATAACTACCTCTATATTTTTAAGTATTATGTATATTATATATATTGCCTGGAAGGGAATATGAGGTCCAGCCTCTGGTTGTTTCTTCTCATGTATTTCATGATGGTATAGACTATAGATCATTCAGATGATCCTGATTGGTCTCCTTGATGAATACCCATCTGGTGATCAGGCATCATATTATTTGACTTTTCAAAAAATACAGAAAAGTTAAATTCTAAGTTATGAAAGATTTGGTACTGTATGATGGAATTCTATTAGCAAAACTTACAATATCTCCCACTATCAGCCAGACAATAAAAAAAAAAAAACCACACATTCACTGGGCAGTTGGAGATGCTTGTTGCCATTAAAAAGGAAATTCTGTAAACCATTACTTTACAGCATCGGGAACTAGTACAAGAAATACAAATCAACCTGATTTAGGAGAACCCTAATCTAGTGTGGTATCAAATTAAAACACCTAAATCCACACACAGATGTTACTAACCCGGACACCACAGTCGGGATATTATAATTATTTAATAAAACAAAATCGCTATACCAAATTTCATGAAAATCTTGCCAGAAGACCAAGTTTCCACCCCTACATGATAAAGAACCAATGATTGCTGACTAGTAGAGTAAGAAGGGAAAGCTTCAGTTCCAATGTAGAAGCTACAGTAAAAAGCAGTAAATCAAGGGGCAACCTTTAGTACTCCAGTCAGTGGGGTATCTAATGGGTATCTGTGTCCTCTCTGTAATTAAGAGACATCTGGAATCTTACATTTTGAAATAACTAATGTCAAATGTGAATTCAGCTGGATCCATCGGTTTGGTGCTTTGCATGCTTTTTCAATATGCGCGTGTGCCTGGTGCTCCTTCTGTCACTAGAGACATTGATATGGCATTGGACATCGAACAAAACAGTTTTACAATGTAAAGTAAAATTTGTTATCAAATCTACTTTGCAACTACTTTCCAAAAATTAAATTCATTTAGAGATTTAATTTTGGCCGGCCTCCACAGTGTGTAAAAAACATACATTGTATAATGGGTATATATATGTACCTTATACAATGTATATTTTTTATTTCTTTTATACGTATATATATATATAACTATAATATATATATATAGTTATATATATATATATATAGTATATATAATATATATAATATATTATATATATATATTATATATATATATATATAATCATAATTATATATTATATTATATATATATTATATAATATATATATATACATATAATATATATAACTAATACTATATAGATATATATATATATATTATTTTTATTCTTTTTGATTCTTCTATTTATGGTATTAATCTTGAGGGGTGTGGAAAGTGATTGGTGGGCGGTTGAATCGCTTATTTAAAATAAAAAAAATAAAAAATAAAAAAATAAATGAAGAAAAAAATTAATTAACTAAAATCACACCATTAGCGGTTTTGGAATGCACCCTGAGAATTGTGGGTGTGTGTGGTGCGGATACGCAGAGAGTGCTGGTTGTGGTACGTTGAATTGTGCGATGGCGGAGGGACGGCAACGAAAGCCCAACCCTAATGGGCCCTAAGCAACATTGACTCGAGCAATGAGGAAAAAGGGGTGCAACCCTAAAAATAACCACTCTGACTGCTCTCTTCGCCACCCTAATGGTTTTTTCTTTAAAACATGCTGACTGAATAATCTTGCGCCATTAATAATAACGTAAAAAGGGATTTAATAATCAGGAAATGTTCAAAGTGGCCAAAGGAATAAGAAAGAAAATAATAATAACAAATAAAAACTTCGGTTTATATTTCTTGATTTTACCGATAACCCATTTCAAGAAGTGGCCCTAGGGGCTACCGCCATACCTAGACCTGAAGAAGTTAGCCAACCATAAGGCCTATAATCATTTGCAAAAGAAGGGCCTTTTCACCCGCCAGATGAGGAGAGATTTAATTAAATTGGAGGCATCTTCTTATTCTAACAGAGGGCAAGCGATTTTCAAAACGAAATTTCATTTAAAGCTGTTGGGTGTGTAATTTAAGTTTTAATTGGCCCTCCAGATGCTCACTGATGAAAATTAGGAGAATTCTTTACCTTAAATTATTAAGTTAATAACTAATTGCCTAAAAGTTTACTATCTAAGTTCAAAAAAAAGGATTTAAGGAGTCAAACGTTTAGATTTTAATAAATTAATATAATAATAATAATCATGAATATAATAAGAATTAACTAGATAATAATAATAATGAATAATAATAATAATATAAGTAATATAATAATAATAATAATAATATATAATAGATAATAAATAATATATAATAATAATAATAGAAACAGGAGCCCTAAAAAAAGTTCCTATCATTAGATTGGTTCATTGGTGTTCCAAAACGGATAGTCAAATTGGTATTAGTTGTTCAACAGAAGAGGAAAGAACATCAGCTAAAAAAAAGTGCATTTCTTTTTCCCCCATTATAATTTTAGATATTTTTTTTATTAAAAAAACCCCTTTAAATAGTTGTTAGATATTTGCCTATAGTAAATTTCTTAAAATCCGATATCTGTTGAAAGATCCCTCTTCTCTATTCTTTCTCAGGTTGATCAATTTATGGCATTCATATGATTTTTCTATAACGTTTTTCTATCATCCAATCGTTTTACACAGAATATCAATTTTGCCCAGTTCTTAATAAAAATTATAATTATATTGTATTAATCAATCATAAATTACACAGCCCGACAAATTTTAAAAAAAAAAAATTTCTGCTGATTATCCTTCTATTGGAACACATCCAATTTTGGTCTTTGGGGAAAACCGCAACTGGAATTTCCATAATCTTTCTTACACTTGCTAAAGTAATGGTAATAAAATGGCTCCTCTTTCGCATACCAGGGGTTTAAGTCGACGCTAGACGTATACGTGCGCAACATAAATCAAGGGATGGCCCGGGGGGGGGAATTTCCCCCCCCCCCCGAAAATAAAATATCCCCCCCGGAGATTTCCAAATTTTATAAAAAAAACAATTATAATAAAGTTGACTGACTATATAACTACATATATATTGAAAACCTTTTACGTCTGGCAGTGTAAGACTTCGGAGAGCGTTGCAACATTTTCTTTCCAAGATTTGATTATATTTCTGCGTACAAGTATAATTTTTGGAATGCAAAAGCTACGTAACTAACCTTATAAACTTTAATTCTCCGTACAGCTGGTATGAGTAATTGACCGTAGGTAGGGCACATAATAATTACCTCTCACTCTCTCATTGTAAGGATTTGGTGCTCTAGGATTTCCCTTTTTTCAATATTAGGAGCTTATCCTTTCTATGCTGTGTGTGGTTTTTGAAGCCCTTACGTTGAAAGCTTTGATTGCTAAAAAAAGTTGCCTGGCTACCTTTGTAAGCCTATAGCTACTATGGTTACATTGTTTAAATGGCAAGGCAGCAAAAATTATATGAATTTTTCAATAAGAAAAGACGTACTGAAGAGCCCGCACAAAATAGATATAAGAATCCCCGATACATAATGATTGAGAATCGCAAGGGCTATTGTAAGAGCTATAGTTCGGGAGCTACAAAACACGCCGAGAGACATTCAAATAGCCAAAAAGAGTGGGAAACTAACACTACAACGTGGTTACTTTTGATGCCGTTACTTATGGGTGGTGCATTTTGGTAAGCTTGTGTGAGTGCATTATATAAAACTTATGAAATTAATTTGCCTTCAAAAAACAAGGTGGAGTTTATATCAGTGCCTTTAATAATTTTAGAAAAGCTATTTAGATTATAGGAAAATGAGAAAAAACTTAAAAACAGATAATAACACTGCAAAAACATCTTTTTCAATGGAAAATTGCTAGATTTTGCAGGGCTGAAGAACTCCTGTCCAAAACACTATGTAGATTTCAAACAGATGGAAAGTGCAGTAAAAATGTTAAAAGATAAGCTTTTTTTTCACATTTAATTTTAAACTGCAGTCACTTATCCAGCCTTAAAAAGAAATACCTCATAACCATCAAAGCTATGAATGCTTTGAATTTGTTAGGATCTTTAGTAAAAACACACAAACGCTCTTGAGGACTGGATTAAAGTTCAAATTGAGAGATCGACATACATTAGTAATTTAACCGCTTCAGAGTTATTGCTGTCAATTGGTGAAGTCTTGTACAAACAAGATGAATATTTACTTAGTGGTAGTATTAATTACTCTGTAATGGCAGATGAATCCACGAACATAAATATAATCAAGTGAATTGTCACTGTTAGTTCGCTATTGTAGTCCCAGCGACCAGTTTATGGAAGTAAGGAGAAAGGTTTTTATGTATGGTTGAATTAGGAAAAACTAAAACTGACGGCGATTCAATATTTTTGGCTATGACTGATGGCTTTAAAAGACGAAAACTGATCGCTGTGTATATTAGTATCATTGGTTTTTGTGGATGTGCTGCAAAAATTTCCCATGGAGTATTGAAGAGGGGTACTCGGAAGATTTTCCCCCGGGAAATGAAAAACAATCCTTCCGAAGATTCCCATATTCATGGCTTGGTTAAAGCCAGTTTATCGCTTGCCGTCACTAATTCCAGAAAAAAATGTTTCCAATGATTAAGAGGGCTTTTACATGTTGTTAAAGATATCTACAAGCTTTTCATTTGTTCTGCCTAAAAGAGAAAATACCTTTACAGGAATTTCCAAAAAATCCACTATTAAACAGCCGCCCTTAAAGATTCTCCCAGAAGCTGCGGACGGTACGTTGGTTAGCAATTAGTCGCTATGCGGGTACATGCTGGTGTTTTTTATGTTTCTCACATCAATAATGATGGCATGGGAACACCATTTACAAGGGGATTGGTGCCGATTTTCAGGCAAGGTTTATCTGGTGGTATGTCTTGTTAGAAAATGAAACTAATATTAAGTTTTATAGTGAGTTTGGCTTCTAGACTGTGAAACAGCTGGAGGGCTCTTGTCAAATTTAGAGTAAGGTCTCCAAAAAAAGCGGTCCTCACAACTCCTCATGCTCTTCCCCAGGCTTATTATCTGAAACAGTTGGTCATTTAGAAACAATCATCAAGTTGTTGTTATTGAAGAATTGAAGATATAATAAACTGCATATGAAAATTAAAGGCCCTTGGAAAATTATGTTTCAGGGAATTTTAACCGAAAACGTAATTTACTGATATTCAAATAAAAAAACTGTTATTAAAATTTGCAAAGAGGGAGTGTGTGTGGGAAGAAGTAGGACGTTTGAAAACGTTTGAAAACGTTTAATGATGAAAGCATAAAATTAATACAGCTATGTGCATATTTTGAAAACTTCAAAACGGTGTTCAAAAGACATGAAAATCTGAATGTAGGGAACTTGCCATCGGTTTGAATTGGAATGAAAAAGTGTGAATGCCGCTTTGGTCTGATTTAAATCTTTCACACATGTGGCCCGCACAGAATAAGTTAAACGATACTAGTAAAGATGTTGCTTCATTTTTTATTTGTAAGCAGCTGATAAATTGGATATGAAATCCTTTAAAAAAAGAAATCTGCTGAATTGTATATTGGCTGGATCTCATTTCAACCGTGCAGGTGGTGACCGATCCTTTTCAGACCCTGGCCATGGAAAGGAAAATGGACAAAGCTCCGAGGAATCATTGGGGACATAGAGAGACTTTACAGGTCCGTGTCTTGTTTAAAAGTGTTCATTGAACGCGTGAATGCATAGAGCAATAGAAAGATTTATTGTCAACTGCCAAGTAATCAAACCCAAAAAGACAAGAGACGCATTTCGTCTATTTAAAATGCGAGTAATAATTGTTTTAATCTACTTTTATATGTATTTAATTTCGAATTATATTTAAACTAGAGATACTACTAGTTAATAATATACCAACGGTGAGCATATATATATATATATACTATATATTATTATATATATTATATAGATGATAATATATACCGATATATCTCTCTGGCATGCGCCTATATCTATATCACTTACTTCTGTCATACTTATATATGATAGTACTAATGATACTATATAATAGTTGATATCTATACTATGTCGGAAAAGATTCGCAAGTGGAGAAGATATCGCAAACAAGTTCCCTAACGGAAACCTCAATTTGCATTTTCATTTTGCATTAATCCGTCCCCGAGGCTAACCTCTTGCCACGATCCACAATAGTTATTACACAATATTACAATTTTCAAAACGTATCGGCTTCAGATATATATAGTATATATATGTTATACTATATATATATATATATAGATATATATACTATATATGTAATATAATATAGTATGTATATATATATATAGATATTATACCCTAGCCCTCACCTACGTATATATAATACCGCCTATCACAACCATATTCATACATATACAATAGTTTAGTCTTTCTCAAGGCCCTCTTTTGTTTGTATTTGTATGAAAAAAGCTGCCAAATTACTATTAAAATAAACGGGTGCATCACCATACCTGAGCGCTAACTATAATTTAATTGGTCTCTTGACACTTTTATGAAATTTCTGTAAATTATTAACATTCAATTACCAGTTTCTTAAATTGTTAACACTCAATTACCAATTTAAATAATTGGCTTTTGAATGTTACCAATTACCAGTTTAGATAATTTGCTAATTGTTAACATTCAATTACTAAACTATTGAGATGATATTTAATTAATGCTAAAATAATTATTTAATATTAACATTTAAACAGCTGCTTTTCCGAACACAGATACGGTAGTACTCTCAACTTCGCCATTAATCAAATTCAAACGAAGACATATGCCGTACAAATACACATCCATATATGATGCAGACACACACGCATATATCTAATCTATATGTAAATTAATAGTTATTTTAGGACTAAGGGAAGGAAACGTCAGAAGCCAACATAAAAATCGAAAAGAGTTGATGAAAGATTATTAAATTTTCAAATAATAAAAGATATTCATGAGCCGATACTTGGTGTTTGAAAGTGATTAAGTCAAAGGAAGTTTGGAAAATAGAATATAATGAGGGTTTCAAATCTTTCAAGTAGAATACGTGTAAGAACGAGCATAGCGATTACGTTTGGGGTCGTAGAGTTGAAAAAAGAAAACATGATACTATATGGGTACAGGAGTTCTCCTCATGGGAAAAAGAATGTAATGAAAGAGTTCAAAATAGTATTGTCTATTGAAATACCGTTAATATAAGAAGAGTGATGCAACAGGTCGATGGCATGAAAGCTATTGAAGAGAATTAGTGAGAGGAGGAGAATTGACAAGTAGAAAAACTATAGCCTCCACCTTATCAAGGAGTGTAGTATGTGGGAAAGCAAACAAGATATGTGGCTCATATGCCGTACAAGATCGAACAGCATTCTAATGCAAAGCAACCGAACTAGCGTGAAGAAAATTTTAAACACCAAACGCCTTAGAAGCATTTGTGATGATTCCTTGAGAGATTGTGAGAAAAGAAATATGAGGATTATTAAGGACAGGGAAAGGTTTGATTAGTGTGACTTTAAAGATGTTATAGATGGGTGGAAGATTATGTCGAATAGATAAATGAATAAATTTAGTTTTCAAAGAAATTAAAAGATACATGTTTTCTTTGTTTCAAGTAGAAGTTGAATGGGATGCCTTGCAAAGTAAGAGGACCTTTGAAAGTTGAAATCTTCAGCATAAAAGTGGTTAGATGATGAACTAATAGACAGGATATAGGTGAAATCAGAAAATAAACCAAAGATAAGATAGGACTCAGAAGAGTATCACTATTGATAGATTAAAGGATTATTAAAAATCGAATGCCAGAAAGTGGATGAGGAAGATGAACCGGAATATTATTGTATTTTCTACAGAGAAAAAAGCTTTTGATGTTACTGAGAAAGTGGTTTTGAACGATTCCAAGATGAATTTTAAACTGCATGAGTTTATGAAGTTCGAAGTCAATGAATATTCTCAAGGACAAGTCCCAGTTGTGAATAGCACTAGAACAGGCAAGACCATTGTTTGCTATTCTTAGATGACATAAGGAAATTGGAATATACACCACCATACCAGAGAGAACCATCTTCTTCATGCGAACGGAACTTTATGGTGGTCCCCAAAGCTGAAGTAGGAATCATTCCATTATAGGTTAAAGGAATATGACCTCACGTCTAATCGGTTAGCAGCACCATACTACCAAAACAAGTTTCTCGCTGATGATGGTGGCTGTGAATTGTTAGAGCAAGATACAAAAATCGGAACAACATAAAGGCGGAAAGAGTTTAAAGACGATCAGTGATACACCAAATGCTCAAAGTTATTGTGAAAATAGAAAATGCTAAAGTGTTAATTGAATTTTGATATCTAAAAAAAAGCTATTAGAGGTTGTGAACATTTAAATCACTATTAGTGATAATATTGGAAAATTGACAAAAAGAGAGAATGCACACAATTTCAGGCTTAAAGTAGTCGGAGAGTTTACTAAGAAAGTCAGTTAAGTCAAGGGGATATATAGAAAATAGATGGACAGATGAACCTAAGCCACAAAAGGAAATTCAGAAGATTCGAAATCAGAGGCACCACGACAATATTGGTACTTAATACTATAGAAGTTAGTGAAGAAACACAACCAAGCCATGTACACCTACCATAGCTAACCTCTAATTCCAGCAATTTCACACCTAAGGTCTCCGACGAGTGGTTATTGGTGTATGTGTTGGGGGGAGGGAATTTGAGGTAGGTGGATTATTATGATTTCTGCTACCTAAGTAATATATAGAGGAATAAATGTGACTGCTGGACAAATCAATAGGCACTCTTGGAAATTATTATTATTATTATTATTATTATTATTATTATTATTATTATTATTATTATTATTATTATTATTATTATTATTATTATTATTATTATTATTATTATTATTATTATTATTATTATTATTATTATTATTATTATTATTATTTCATAAAAGAATACATACATACATACATACATACATACATACATACATACATACATACATACATACATACATACATACATACATACATACATACATACATACATACATACATACAGTACATTACATTAGAACAATACATAAAATACAGTACATACATACATAACATACATACATACATACATACATTACATACATAACATACCATACATACATACATACCATACATACATACGCTTTGCTGCAAATTACTACATACATACATGCATACGATACTACATGCATACATCATACATACATACATACCATACATACATACATACATACATACATACATACATACATACATACATACATACATACATACATACATACATACATACATACATACATACATACATACATTATCTTTACCTTGCTACTAAATTTTCATTATTTAGTATCCAAACTTTAGAATAAAAAAGAAAACAAATTTAAAACAAATTTTTCGTAACACATTTTCAAAAAATCGAAAACTCGACTTCCGATAAAAAAAAAAAAAAAGAAAACAAAAAAAAAAAAAAAAAAAAAAAAAAAACAAAACTACTAAAAACTAAACGAAAACTCAAAACTCAAAGTACAATTATCAAAAGTTTTAGCAAAAAAAAAAAAAAAAAAAAAAAAAAAAAAAAAAAAAAAAAAAAAAAAAAAAAAATCTATCGTAAGCTTCTTTTCCATTGGATACAAAATTCACAAAAGTTATCTTAACTTTGCTGTTCAATCGAATTTGACTTGCTTTTTAATCATTCAATAAAAAAAAGAAAAAATTTCAAACACATAGAAAAAATTAAATGATATTAAACAATTATCTAGGTCTCTAGGTCATTATCTATTTTTCCCCATTTCCTATTCCCCCTATCCCTTTCAGCCACGGGAAAAATTAAGCTTGGTGAGTTGCGACATCAAACCTTCAAATTAATGATTTTCCTATTATTATTATTATTATTATTATTATTATTATTATTATTATTATTATTATTATTATTATTATTTATTATTATTGCGACATCAAACCTTCAAATTAATGATTATTATTATTATTATTATTATTATTATTATTATTATTATTATTATTATTATTATTATTATTATTATTATTATTATTATTATTATTATTATTATTATCATTATATTATTATTATTATTATTTATTATTATTATTATTATTATTATAGTATTATTGATTATTATTATTATTATTATTATTATTATTATTATTATTATTATTATTATTATTATTATTATTATTATTATTAACTACCTCCTTTCATTAGATTGGGGGTGAGGTGCGCAGAATACACCGAAAACAAAAAAGTAGGAGACAAACATGACGAAAGTCGTAAAGAAACTCCCCCCCCTTCCTTTCGTGCTCTCCGTACCCTTTAAGTGAGAACTCTTCCTAGTTAAAAAAAATCCACCCTAGGGCTTCACGAAACCGCGACAGACCATCACTGTGTTATCTCGTCAATGTGAGATTCATCCCCTGGGTAGAGTCTGCAACCATTCCTTCTCACAAAATCCCGCCATTCATTCCTATTTTTTTCGCCTCTGTCAAACTCACATTCCTCTCATCTAAGCATTCCTTTACTGACTCAATCCACTTTTACTTCGTTCTCCCAGCGGTCGATTCCCAGATCACTCACTACCATACATCCGCTTAACCAACCATCCTTTCCATATGACCACACCATCTCAATGTACTCTCACTCATTCTCTCCCTAAATTGAGGGGGAAATAAATCCTGCCCTCTGATTGGTCTCTGTGACGTCATCGGAATACTGCTCTCTAATTGGTAACCCTCCAAAAAATGTTTCTCTCTACCGATTATATAGAATTTTCTTTCGATTATGTTTTTTATTGTATTAAACCATCTAGAGCATGTAGAAAGACTATTTAAATATCGATTTGGGGATAAAAGACCCCGATAAATCGATTAGAATCATCAGAAATGATCTACCAATCATTTAAAATTTAAAGGAATCAAAAATAACTGGGTGCTAAGTGCCCTAATGTTTTCAGGTTTAAAAACACCGAAAACGGTATTCCCGGCTTTAAAAACGGACTCACCGACTTTGGAAACCCTAACCTTGACACGTCAAGTTTCAAAAACAGGACTTCTGCAAAATGTTGCAAAATGTTGCAAATGTTGCGTTTAGAAGTTCCGGTTGCAACTTCCGGATGACGATTTGGCTGCTGTTAGGGCGTCCTATACTACTGGCGCCTATATATGGACCTGATATCTAGTTATTTAAAAGATTTCAAAAGAAATGGCCAAGTTATAAAAAAAAACACGAAATTCATGACTTACGACGGATGCACAGTTTACCAAGTTCTTAAAGGCTCTGCTGAAGAAATTTTAGCTTAGCGAGAGCCAAAAATTCAAGAAGATTATCTCGTGATGATTATCGAGAGTTTTTAAATTTAATTTTGATATTCTTAAGTACCATTAAACGAAATAAATTTCAATAAATTTAGCTTGATAGATGGCTAAAGGTATATATTGTATAAAAAGCTTTTTAATTTGAAGACAATTTCAATTAATTGTCGAGGAGGAGGTCGCTTTGAAAAAAAATTGTTCCCTCAGTGTGAAATGTTTCGCAGAGGCATGGTTTTGTGCGAGCAACGCGATAGGTGCTCCGGTAAACGACGTATGTTTTCTAAAAATATTGGTTGTTTTTAAAGTGAACTATGTAGAAATAGCCGACGCAGCCATTAACAAATTTTTTAATCATTTATGGTATCTAACAGAATATGCTGGTGTATTTCATTTGATGAAAGAGTAAGTAATCTGTAAAAAAAAATGACAGAAATTCTACTAGGCGTTAACGATGAAACAGATAATGAAGACAGTATAAAAAAAATTGCAGATAAAATCAAAACATTTTGTAGAATTTTTAAACCAAGATATTTCCGAGAATTTATTGTTTTCTAGATCCCTTACAGCTCTAGATAGGTTTAAAATTAATTTTGAATTTTTAAGAGTACATTCGGATCTTTGGGATGTATCGGAAGACTATCAAAATGGAAAAGAAATAGTTAGATCACTAAAAGTGATTAACAACAGTGCAGAGAGGGGTATTAAATTAATAAACGATTTTAATGTCCAAATTATGAAGGATGAAGAGCAGAAGCAGTAGTTATTACAGGTAACTTTATACAATCAGTATCTACTGAGAAATGCGTAATACAGAATACAGATTTCGGATAGCTAAATTAGTAAAATTACATATTTAATAAATGGATTTTGTTTTTTTATAAAGAGTAAAGGAATATCGAAATATGTATCCTTCTGGTGGCAAAGCTCTCAACGATTAATGTTCTGTAGAAAATTATAGTATTTTATAACTAGTTTTTCAATGATATTCAAAAATGAAATGAATTCAACTAGAGTTAAAACATAGTGAATTATCTCTGGTTAAAATCTTTGAAACTACTTTCAACTTTCATATTCTCCTTCATGTTTTCGAAAAATGCTTTAAATAACAGGTTATATTACATATCGAGGTCGATTTAATTGAACAGATCCATCAAAATTTATGTATTATGCTATTTCTGATAAAAATAAGAAGTAAATATCAAATCTAGGTAAGTTGAAGTTTCCCGATGCTCAGGTTCACGGTCAGTAAACTAACGCTCTTATTTTACTTTTATAAATCTTAAAGGGGCTATTGAATTAGGACCAAACTTAAAGAAGGTTAAATTTGCTACAAAAAGGAATAGATTAATATCGTAGGTGAAAACATTTTGCAGCAAATACTAATTTTCTGAAAATTGGTCTGATCGATGTAAAAATTCTATGCTAACTGCCTTCCATGTGGTGTAAAAAAATTGGAGGGTATATATTTTGAAAAATAAAACTAAAAAAAAAATAAGGACACCCTAATTGCTTAATATATATATATATATAATATATATACATTTTTATATTATCCTAATATACTCTATATATATATAGCTATCAGGGTTATATATATATATATATAGTATATATATATAAGTATATGATATATATAGTATTATATATAATATATGTACAATTATATATATATATATATATAGATATATACTATATATATATATATATATATATATATATATAATATATATATATATATATATATATATATATATATATATATATATATATAT
The DNA here is from genome assembly GCA_015478945.1 of Trachelipus rathkii. NCBI lineage: Eukaryota > Metazoa > Arthropoda > Malacostraca > Isopoda > Trachelipodidae > Trachelipus > Trachelipus rathkii. Next base: position 10,101 of record JABUQX010124598.1, on the reverse strand, counting down.
ATATATATTATATATACTATATATAGTATATACTATATATAATAATATATATATATTATATAAATAAAAATATATATGAAATATAAATAACTTATATACTTATTATATATATATACTATTATATAGTATATATATATATATATATATATATATATATTATATATATCATATACAATATATATATATTACATATACTAATATATATATATATATATATATATATATATTTACTATATATATTTATATATATTATATATATATATAGTATACATATACTATAATATAGTATATATACATATATATATATATATTATTATATATATATTTATATATAGTATAATAGCTATATATATATTATATATATATATACTATTAATATATATATATACTTATATGATATATACGTAACTATATATATATATATATAATTAATATATATATTTTATATGTAATATATAGTTTGAACGAATTAACAATTATCATATAGGTATATATATATATATATATATATATACTATATATATATCACGTGATGATAATGATAATTATATATATTTATATATATAATTATAATATATACGTATATATATTATATTATATATATATTATTAGTATATATATATTATATATATACTATATAGTTAGCTGCTCTAATATATATATATATATATATTATAAATTATATTATATACATATATTATAGTATATAGGTATAGTATATATATATATTATATACTTATTATATATATATATATATATAGTTTTAGTATATTATATATATATATATATATATACTATATATATGATATATATAATTATAAAAAAATATATTTATACCAATTACTTATTTAGTCTCTTAGTTTAAATGTAAAACATGAATTTTTTCATTAAATAATTTTTGTTTAAATTTTTATCTGTCTGTTTTTTTTTTTTTCTTTGTCCCTTTTGTCTTCTTTACTCTAAAAAATGTTTAGAATATAGCTATAAGTATCAGAGAATTTTTATTTTTTGCGAATTCATTCTTTTACATGGTATAAGAGAAAATTAGATATTATGTATAACATACTTTATTATTAAGCATTTCAACTCAGATCTATATTTATATATATAATATATATATATATAATATAGTATATATAATATAGTCTATATATAAACTAAGATATATATATAGTTATATATATATATCATAGTATATATATATATATTATATATGATATATATATATAGTCAGGGGGGGTAAAAAAAGTTTCTGAGGATATTTATTCCAAACCATGCGTATTTTGAAGTCTTTTTAATGAAAATAAATTAAATGGTAACGGTTAACTAAACTATTACAAATTTCTATGTTGTCGTAGAAATTGAAATAAATGAACTGATATTCCCACAGGAAAGTTAAATTTAAAGAAGAACTAACAGACTACTAAGTTAGCCATAGCAGATGATTTATATCGCACCTTAAAGTCTTAGAATTCGATTTGAAATTTGCCTTCGAACTCTGTTGTCAGAGTTAAGTATTCTAAGTGCTATGGGAGCAGAATCTCTGCATGCGGCCCAAGAATCCGCTGACGATAGATCTTTCATATTTCACTAATAGATAGAATATATATAGCGGTCCAGGCCAGACATTATATCTTCGCAGCCCTGTTGCTGTCACGAGGTGGCATCGGAAAACAAAATTAGACACTGGAGAAATTGCGCGACGGTGTCAGGGAGATTACGTGAAAATGCTTCGTTCTCTACGATGGGGATAATGCCAGGTACGGTAAGTCTAACATTTAGATAATCAAATATAAGATTGAGGTGAGTTTGAAGAATCTCTCCCTCGACTCTCTCTCGTCTTTCTCCGTTCGATGAGTATATGTTATTCCTATGATTATATGTATTACCTCAACTTTAGATATGTAATTTAATTATATACTTATTATACTAATATAGTTATAGTTATATATGATAACTTACGACGGAGTTAATTACTAATTGTTATATAATCTAAATAGTATAGTATCTTATAACAATCAGTAGTATATACGTATATACTATATTGATAATATATACTATATATATTTATATATATACATATTATAACATGCGCTACCCAAAGTATCAATCTTCAAGCAACGCCACTTTAGACATATAATATATATATATTTTACTAGTTATTAAATCTTTAATACTATATTACATATAATAATGATACTATATATACTATAATTAGCATTAAAAAATTATATCATGATGATATATATTAAGAATATATATTAATACTATATACTGCTGATATATATATATTATTTATATATTATATAATTATATTATAATATATATATATACTATATATATCACCTGCCCTTTATGTATACTAGTGATAGATATATATATTATAATTATCATATATTCTGTTAATACGCTAATAATTTATATAATATATGTATATAAATACTATATACTATATCATAGTACTATATAGTAAGTTACCGAACCTATAACGGGAATGAGAAGTCTTACAATCCATCCAAATATACACCTTTTGGGAAGGCCTATGTCTGAAGAAAAAAAGTCAGTTTGCTATTTTTTTCTTATCAGCTATGGTTAAGGGAAGAGGATAATATCTAGGTCATATATAAAGATGGACGTTCGTATTCCGGTGACTGACGCAAGAGCAATGCCGATTGCCGGTAGTCTGGGCAGGCAGGAGTCGCGACCGCGAGTTTGGGGGAATCAACGTCGACATATAGTTTGGTACTTTTGGATCCGCATTTTAATGCGGTCTACAGCACTATTACGGGGGTGGTGGTAAGCCCCCCAAAAGAAATTCCAAGATATGGAACCGTTGAAGAAACTAATTAAAAAATAATGTTTAATATATATTTATATATATATTTAAATTCTATATATTTTATAAATATATGCATTATATATATAGTATATATATATCATATATATATATATATATATATATATATATGATATGATATATATATATATACTATATTTTACCTATATATATATATATATCACTATATATATATAGTATAATTATATATATATATATATATATATATATATATATATAATTATATTATTATATTTGGATTCCAATATATGACAAAGATGTCTAATATTATTAATATATATATATATATATATATATATATATAGTATATATACATATATAATAATATATATATATATATGTATATATACTATTATTTCTATATACTATATATAGTATATATATATATTGAGCTATTAGTTAGATTATCTTTCGCACACAACTCATTCAATATAAAGCAGGCCAGTTTAAACTGCGCTGATGTTATGTCCGATGTAATTGTTCAAGGCATGTATAGAAAATGTTGAAGTTAGTAAGAAAAATTTTTGAGGAGAGGAAGATGTGAAGAAAAAAGTAAAAGTAATTTAGAAAACCCAGGTAATATCGCCACAAAGTAGTAGAAAGTGGTTCGATCATGGTTCCTCGTTTTGTAAGTGTTGCTGATGAAAAGAAATAGAAAAGAGAAGAGTCAAAAAGATATTAGTGAGGACTATTATTCAATCCATTGACAGAAGCAATCCCGATTTGGATGGTATGAATGCGGAAATCCCGAAAAAGAAAAACCAAGTAAACTCAGTGAAAAAGAGAGAAGCAAGAAGAAGGAAGAAGAAGACAGAAAGGAGAAGAAGAAAGAATGAAGAAGGAGAAAGGAAGAGAAGAAGAAAGAAGAAAGCAGAAGAAGAGAAGAAGAAGAAGAAGATAGTAAGAAGAAGAAGAAGAGAAAGAAGAAGAGAAGAACGTAAGAAGAATTATTTAAAAGAAGAAGTAAGAAAGAAGAAGAAGGAAAGAGAGAAGAAAGAGAGTAAGGAAAGAGAGAGAGAGCAAACCAGAAGAAGAAAGGAAGAAGAAGAAAAAAGAAGATAAAAATGAAGAAAGAAGAAGCGAAGAAGAAGAAAAGAAGAAGAGAAGAAGAGAAGGAAGACGAAGATAAACGAAGAAGAAGAAGAAAGAAGAAGTCAAAGAAGCCAAGAAGAAAGAAGAAAAAGAAGAAAAAGTAAAGAAGAAGAGAAGAGTCAAGAAGCGAAGAAGAGTAGAAGACAGAAGATACGAAGCAAGAAGCCGACAATTGGAACCAATATTCACAACTGTACTCTTAGAGTCGTTTCATTAAATCAAAACTCATTAGGTCAGTCTGCGTCTGCTCAGGCATGAGAAGAAAAAGAAGAAAGCAGAGATGCTACTCGGAAGATAACGTAGGAGGAGCGGGCTTTAGTCAAGGAAACTTCTGAGTTAATCGAGATTTCGTCTAATACCCAATTATTCCATGTATGATCTGCGCGTCAAATAGTGACCTTCTCTTCACATGAATAGTGAGGAAACTAACGTTTCCTCAGGCAAGAAGCATATACTAGAGGCAAGTAACATACAGACACTAAAGCAAAGCAAGATATGAAATTATTATTGATTTTATTATTTTTCTTTCATTTGATTATTATTATTATTGTAATTATATATTATTAGTTATTAATATTATTATGTATTAGTTATTATTATTATTATTATTTTCATTATTAATTTATTATTGTTTCATTATATTATTTCATTATAATTAGTTATATATTAATTAGTATTATTATCTATTATTATTGTTTTCTGGTTAGTATTAGTTGTAGAAATAGAAGCCCTGTCTGTGAGTGATGGATCATATTTATATATATATATATATATATAAGAATACTACGTATATATATATATACTTCATATATATAGGTATGTATCATAAGTATATATATTAGTATACTAGTATATATAAGTAGTATAGTATAGTATACGAAATAATTATAGATATTAATATATATATATATAGAATATTAAATACTATATATATATAGTAATTATATATATAATTATATATATAATATTATATATATATATATACATGATATATATATAATATATTATACTATATATATATATATATATGTATTATTTCACTATATACGTATAATATTTGGATATATACTATATATATATAGTCATACTACTATATATATTTAAACTTATTATATAATGAATTATATAATATATATATATATATAGTATATATATATAAGTATATTATATATATATACTATATATATAATATGCGTGCATGCTCTAGAGGGAGCCGCTGCACGTGACATTCTAATCGCTAATTCACGTCGTTGCTGCGGTGGCTGTGCGCCTAGTGGCGGTCGTCGTGCGCCGACACATCCGTGGTCGCAATTGTTTGTGGCTGTGTGCCTTGGGTGCTGCGTGAGCGCGTGTGCCGTGGTTGTCTGGCGTACTGGGTGCGTGTGCGCTGTGTGCCGTCGTGCGTGAGTGGTTGTTCAGCGCGTGGTGGAGAGTTGTATGTATGGTATATGCGCACTTGCTTCCAGTGACAGCTTAGTTGGGTTATTAATATTTGATCTCGCTCTGCAATTGTTGGATGTAGTAGTTCCTATAGTGACATGCGAGGTAGTCATCCACTAGCCATTCCATGATTTAATTTTATTTATATATGTAGATTGGCTTCATTATTCTACGTTATTATTTTATTATAATAATCGTTATTTTATTATAGATTTTATTATTATTCTTCTTATTGATCTATCTTTATGTAGATTTATGACTACTCAACTTATTGATATATTATATAATACTATATTCGTTTTGTTATTTAATTATTTATTATTTATTAATTTATTGTCTAATAACGCGAACTGTTATTTATTGATTATTGGTATTATATGTGATTATGGTATTGATTATTATTTTGATTATATTCTATAATAAGAATATACGTATAATATGTTATCGATCTGCTTAATAAGTCACAATTATTACTTTATTATTTATTATTATTATATATTATCTGAATTTATTATTATCGTTAGTTATTATGTCTGATTATCTATGTCTCTATGATTATGTATCTATTAATTTCGATTATTCCACTATTTGATGATTATATAGTGATATTCCTATTAAATTTCGCTATTATTGATTCAATCTGCATTTTATTTATTCAAGGTTATTAGTGTGTTCATAATATTATTGATCCGTTTTACTGATGTTATTTAGAGATTAGATATTTATATTAATTGCAAATTATTTGGATTTATTATTTATGTAATTGTTCATTATGTATTTGATCATATGGTATTTGATTATATAATATTATTTAAACTTGTATTATTTGATTATTAATGATTATTTATTATCTTATTTAACTATTATTAATTATTTGATATTATTCACTATTATTATTAATTAATTATGTGAGCATGATTATCTTATTATATATTTATTTTCATTATTTAAGTTGAATTATGTATATTTTATTCTCCTATTATTGAATATATATAAATTAAACTTGATCCGATTCCTTTTATTGATTTATTCTATTTGATTATCTATATATATTGTAAGAAAAGACAATGATTTCAGAGTCTTTAGTTTCATGTTTCGGACACACGCCGCTGACGTGCGGCATGATAAGCGTAGCATAAAACCTTCGAGTTTTGTGCCAGCATATGACAACAATTGAAACATTAGAAGATATTTGCAAGAGGTTCACATTTCAGACTTGGCAATTAATAACTATCTTATTCTTCAAAGCAAGAAAGAAATTATTCTGATAATTCATTAATTAAATAAAGTCTGCTCATATAAGTAGAGTTAATAAATATTTGCACAATAATGCAATATTTGTAAGGGACGTATAGGAAAATTTAAAAGGTGGAAACAGAAAGAGTATTATTCAAGATATCGAGATAGGGTTTTGTATTACCACGACTTTGTAAAACAAAGCGACACTAAAAAAGACAAATTAATTGCTAATTTAACATAATTGGTGAGAATATTTACACTTTCTTACTTACTTATTCACTTAAGCTTACCTTACCTTACTTACTATACTTAGTTACTACTCACCTCTACTATATCTTACTTACTTACTACTACTTACTTACTTGGCTTGACTTTACGCTAAGCTTTTTCAGACCTACTTACTTACTTAGCTTATGCCTTACGCGTTACTTATCTTTAACCTACTTCATTCTTCACCTTATAGGCGTCGTATCTTTACGTTACTACATTACATTAACTTCCCTTAAGCTTACTTGACTTTAACCTTAATCGTTTACTGTAATTTACTTAACTTATCATGTTACAACTGCTAATTTTAAAAAGATATTTTAGTAAGATAACGTTATTTACCTTATAAAACTCGTATAGTATAAATCTTCCTATTTTTTTCCCTTCAAATGCTTCACATTTAGTGTTTCTAAGGTCTCTTAGTACTTCAAGTTAGTAGTTCAATATTTTTGGCCCGACATTACATATTTAAGAGTCGTTTTTGCAACTAAAAGAAAACAAAATTAGGGGAATCAGATATGTAAGAGAAGATATGAGAAGTACACTACTGTAATAAATAAATAACTACTCCACTACTCACCTATTTTCCTTAAACATATGATAGCACGATACCTTGAATACTTATAATAAACATACATACTAGTAACTAATAGGTATCATATTTATATATATACCTACTATATAAATATAATATACGTATATAATATTTATATATATTATAATACTTATATATATATATATATATATATACTATTATTAATATAATATAAATATTTAATAATAATAATATTATATAATTATATATTATTATATAATACTTATATATAACTATTACCATACCTATATCCTACAATACAGTACATCAATATTATAAATACTTATATATATAATATAAATTAATTATACATATACTAATAATTATTACGTTATATATAGACAATAAGATAATACACATTCATATAAAGTATAACTCTATACTAATGATATCATAAAATATTACTATACTATATATATATATATATATAACACTAATATATAGATATTATAATATACATACTATTATTCAGTAACATTATAATATCAATTACCTCTAAGTGTCATTATATAGATATAAATATTATAATACATATATATAATTATAAATGAATAATATCCCATATATATACTATATACAGCTATAGATGCTGATTATATACTATATTTAATTAGCGTACATCATATTATTATATATTATATAGTAGATATATAGTATATATAATAAAATTATATAATTATTATACTAATAATATATATATATTATAATATTTATATATATCATATATTCTCTCATTAGTTATGAGTAGGTATATATATAATATATATTTAATATAATAGTTACAATACATTTATATTTATTAGTCTATATATATATATATATACTAACTAAATATAATATATATATATATATATTTTATATAATATATATTATATATATATACATATATATCACTATTATCTAATTAATATATTCAGTTATACTATTATGATCAACTACTTAAGTTCGTCGCGGAAATCTTAATTATACAACAAAAAACAACCCAGGGCATTTTAGACCAGCGAGTCTTCCAAACATAGTTTTTGAATCGCAATACCTAAGACTCAAAATTTAATATACTAAGTTATGATACCCCATATAGGCCTAGCTTTATCAAATATGGTATTATATGATATACTAATATATATTATAAATAATAAATCTAATATGTATATGTTAGTTAATTAATAATATAATAAATATAGCGATATTACAACATACAGTTATATTATATAACTATAGTATATAATCTATATTTATATTCTATAAAATAGGTGAAAAGATATAATACATTAATGAAATAATTATTTTATTTTATTTATTATTCAATTAGAGCGTGAGCACCGTGAATACCACGCATAATTGCAGACAAGATCTAATGGTGTCAATCTCGAATGATAATACATAGAACAAGCCTAACTACATTACTAAGCCCTCATACTTGTCTATGGGAAGATATATAATGCAGAAGGGGTTCCAGCTCCCAACAGCCAGTTAGTACTTATTGATACAGTATATACTATATACATTAAGTAATTAATATATCCATATATATATATATATACTATCTATATTATAAATAGATATTACATAGCGCTATTTATATATATATGACAAAAAATATGATATTATACTGGGCGGAACAAAATTTAATGCATCTAACCGTAAATATAATCAGCTAAACTTCTCCATGTGTTAAACTAATTGTTAAACCAATTCGCATTTCAAAATAAATATAGCATAGCTTATGTCAGCGTTTCTCAACCTTTTTAAGTCTCGCGACCCCTCCGAAAGCCAAAACGCAGATAACCGCTCCAAGTAACATGCCGGACCGAGTGATGTGGTGTCTCTCATACCCCAGTTTTCCTTTTAATACATAATTTTATTAGAAAATAAATATATATGTATTATATTAGTGGTTAATTAATTATATGATACGTCACTAATACTATATATAAATGATTATAGATCTATATATATATACTCTCAAACTTCTCATATATACCTATGTGATAGTACTCCAGTAACTCTTATATACATTTGATACATTATACGTATTTATACTACGTATTAGTAGCTTACTGAGACAGTTAGTAAAATAACTGATGAAAGCTGCTCTTGGATGCTATAAGTCGAGGATAGAAGAAAATCAGATGTCTTATTAATCAATTCCGTATCTCATTTTATAAAATAAGACAACTGAATGTAGCATGCTATACTGATTCTAATATTTTATTTGGTTGTGATCCCACCAGCGACCCACCGCTAATATCAGCTCGCGAACTCCCCCGGTGTGAGAAACGCTGATCTCCGCCCTTCATTACCATAACTTCGCGATTTGTACTACCGATACTGTACTACTACACAGTGTATGGAACCCTATAATGTCAATAAACTAAAGACAAACCAACGCTCCAAAATACATCGATAAATTCCGGAACAGTCACCGTATCAGGTACGAGGAGGCTAGAGAAGCGAGTGCTAGACCCACTCTAACCCAACTAACAGTGAAAGTAAACAAAGTCCGCAGTCGTTGATGGCATAAGTGCATGTACGTCTATAACAAATTAGAGACTGGTCCCCTCATGTCGATGTGGATACGAACCCATTGAGTCAGAGAGAGGGAACGTGG
>JABUQX010124597.1:0-24313 GCA_015478945.1 Trachelipus rathkii | reverse complement strand
ATGATTTTTGATGGGGGAGTGAGGAGAGATTTGTGTCAGATTGCTAAGATCTGCCCACCCAAGGATTTTTTTTTTTTTTTATAGCAGTAATCACTCACGGACAGAGTCCTATTATATTACGTAGTACAGCTCAAAAGTTCACCCTCTAGCACAAATTACGCATATGAGCACAGACGCAGGCTAAAGGAGGAGATTGAATTCAGCAGGAAATAGTACAGAGAATGGTGTGAGAATTCACAGCCAGAGCAACAGGTGGTGTAGAAAGGTTGAAGCTACCCAGTAAGAACTAGGCCTGAGTTTTTCACAATAATGTCAACACAAAACTCATGCGTGGATACAGCACTGTACTACGAGGGCGTCGTAGTGGTGGTGGAAAGTTCCCTTTAGCACCTGCCGCTGCGGTACCTATAGATAGATAAAGCACCAACATTGCAGGTCAAGTGAATCTGAAAGTACAGAACAGTTTATAAGCCTTGGCCTTACTTGACCCTGTCCAAAGCCGGGTGAAACCAGAGCCCCCAGATATGAGAATAGCACTTACAAGGGCGGATGAGTCCCTTGTATAGCTGGAGTAACTGATAGAGGTGGCCAAAATTAAACAGAACTCAGTGTTTCTTTGAGGCTGCCCTAGCAAACTTTGCGTTGTGTGTGAGGTTTCCAAGACATTTTTTGTTTGTGTTAAGGTCAAGATGTTTATATTGTCAACAGGAGAGACGAGAGAACCTTCGAAAGAGAGTAGGGAAGCTTCAAAGCATGTTTGAAGTTGGTTTTTAAAGAACTGAATTTTCACATGGTTGAGACGACCCTATCCAGAAATTTATCCAGATCATCGAGAATAGGATTATGAGAGGTACTCCTAGAAGTAAATGAGGGAGCAGAATTGATAGAGTTGAAGGAATGAAGGGGTCGAGTCATTGGCATAAGGAGGATATAGAGTTATGACAAGATACAGATCATTAATTAGTAGGAAACAAGTAGGAGATAAGACAGGACCCTGAGGAACACCATTGACAGAGTAAAGAAGCTGGCCTGATCACATAGTTAGATGACCATTTTGAAAGAAAGTTGGGGACGTAAGCAAAGTGGGAAGAAGGAACCAGTGAGGGGAGCAGTGAGACAAAGCCATACTGTCAGGTGCTTTTATATGTCAAGCGCCACCACGCAAGTCTCCCCTGCACCTAAGAGCTAGAAAATCATACCCATAGATAGGAAAGTATACAGTAGACCGAGCGCCGAAAGCCGTACTGAAGATTGGAATGAGTTTCCAGATGATCTAAGAAGTGAGAGTTGAGAAGGGCCTAAAGATCTAGATAGAATACAAGTGAGAGCCATAGGCCGAAGGGTTAGAAGGATCAGAGCGGCTCTTTTTATATGTTGGACATGTGCGAGCTCTCCAACACTGAGGGAAAGTGCTAGTATTGGAAACATAGAGAATATAGTTGAACGAGGGGTGGGGATAGCACTGCACATTTCTCAAAACTCGGGAAGTGAATGCCGTCACTAACGAGCCACCGCCTTCCTAACACTATAGAATCTGAAATATGCAACTGATCAAATGTAATCACAGAGTGTAATATATTGTCTGGAGAAGGAGGAGGAAGAGAATGCCAGAATCGTCCAGGGTTGAGTTAGAGGAAAATAGGAGACCAAAGAGATTGGTCTTTTCAGTTGGAGAATTATAGCAACAGAATCATCAGATCGAATAAGAGGAGGAAAGGCAGATTTACAGAAGTTGCTAAGGATTCAAAGCAAGAGGCCAGAAAGATTTGTCAGTGGAGAACCAAGGAGGTTTAGCGCACTTTCGTTTGAATAAAGCCCGCTTGCTGATATATCCCTGCAACGATTTTCAGCTGAATGAAATTATGAAGAGAAGAACGAGAATTTTTCTACCCCGATACACACTTTCTCGCACTGTGGCCAAAAAACAAGCACGATCGAATGATGATTATGAGGAGAAAAAGATTTAGTTGAAGAAGGAAAACCTGCTCATCCCATCACCGATTACAGCTCCTCCCTTATCTTTTTAAATCTTATACATCCATCATTATTTATTTAGGTAGCCAATTTGTTATCTGCAAACTTGGAAACCAAACCTTTTTTCTGGTCTAAATATTTTACATACATAAAAATCGTTACGGACCACGTAAACATGTCTACTCATTTCCATTAAAAATACTTTTCTTTTTCATTGATTAACTATTAGTTATTATTATTATTATAATTATTATTATTATTATTATTATTATTATTATTATTATTATTATTATTATTATTATTATTATTATTATTATATGAAAAACTTACTTTTAACGTGCTTTATCCTCTTTTCAGAGGGTAACACGGGGGATTACAGGAAATCAAACTTTAAGGCTAGCTATCCCAAACCATATACACCATCGTGGCCTGTAGCTGAGTTTCACTCTGACCCTAAAGATAAAACTCAACTGCTACGCGGAGGATTGAACCAGCGTCCTCTCGTAATATAAAAGCGAGTCAACCTCCCATGCCACGAGGCATTATATTATTGATGTTATTATATTATTATTATTATTATTATTATTATATATTATTATACTATTATTATTATTATTATTATTATTATTATTATTATATATTATTATTATTATTATTATTATTATTAATATATTATGAGACTTAATTATCTTATTTACTTGAGCTCTTAACACTTTATGGGTTGAACCCCTGACCCTCCTGTCTATAGGGTTTTTTATATATATATATATATATATATATATATATATATATATATATATATATATATATATATATATATATATATATATATATATATATATATATATATATATATATATATATATATATATATATATATATATATATATATATATATATATATATATATATATATATATATATATATATATATATATATATATATATAGTATATATATATATATATATATATATATATATATATATATATATATATAGAGAGAGAGAGAGAGAGAAATTTTTAAAATATACTTTTTCAATTAATCAGTCATCAAAATTTACTATATAATTGTCAATGTCATCGTCAAAATTTCATCATCGCCCCCATCATCATATAGATATATAGGTAGGTAGAGTGGTGTTATATATATATATATATATATATAGTTATATATATATATATATATATATATATATAGAAGAGAGAGATATATATATATATATATATATATATATATATATATATATATATATATATATATATATATATATATAATAGGACATGGACATGTTAGGAAATTGCAAATTATTTTTATCATTTCATAGCATGACAAATTTTGAGAAACTAGTTCAAAAGATATATTCCCTTAAATAGAGAAAATAAATAGCACTTGATGAAATTGCTCAATATTCCTTTAAGCAATAAATTTTAAATCGTCTTAAACTGCTTTACTTACGAAGTTTTATTGGAGAAACTGCCGGTTCCTGTAGGCTTGCTTCACCAGTAGGAATTTCAGTATTATTTTTCAATTGTCGCAGTTTGTGTTCACAGTTGGTTGGTTATTTGTAAGTCCAGCTGAGGCATCATGGTTAATAGCCATTGTTTTATGGGTCTCAAAGACTTTGTTACAATTTTTTTTATGTTTTAACAGAGGATTGCAACACACCTCGCTAACTTTTTGTGTTTGAATATGTTAAGAGAAAGTCTCGGTTTAAAAGTTTGAAATTTGCTTTTTTTTTTAAATTGATCCCCTTTGTGAGGGAGAATTTTATTACTTTATTTGAACACCTTATAACTTTTTTAAATATTATTGTACAGACTTTTGTTTTCGCTCCATTTTCATAGATCTATAAATTCCCTTTAAAATGGAATTTAAATTTTGACTCTGCCATTATAGTAGTACAACTAAATCTGATAATTGCTCTGAATCATAAACAAGAAATAAATTGATTTACCTATACTCAGTCCTATAAAATAAGCCCAATGAAAGGTTTAATATGTTACAATGTAGGTAACAAAAAACCCATCAAAGTTCTAGTTTTTACAAAATATCATTACAATATCTATTAAACAAGTTATCACTATTATTATTATATCAAGATATAAAAAAATCAAAAAGTGAAAATTTAAAAAGTTAAAGTTAGTACTAAGATCTTAAACCTAGTGGCTAATACCATTGCATACCATATTAACAGTATCAGTATTATCTTTTGATCTTGAGTGTCTGTAAATCGTGCAAGTATTTCATCCCTCTTCCCAATTCATTTTTCCTTTCGCTCCAAACGATGCCAAAGGTTGAAATAAATCTTTCCTTTTGATCCTGAATTTGTTGGACAGCATTACAGCTGACACAAAAATTGATAACTTTTTCTCCTTCAATTCAAGTAATTTCCCCAAATTTGTTGTTGTGGCGAATTTTATTGTCCTTGAATAAATGCGAAGGAAAGGTGTTATCCTTTTATTTAAATGTATTTTAATCAACCATTAATTATACATAGACTTCACAATGCCTCTCTTCTGCATCTTGGTTTCCTTATAGTTTTCTTCCTAAACAAAATTAACAAGTTTAAATAAAACTACTGATTGTCTAGACTATGGTTCTTAACCTTTATTTTTGTAGTGCCCACTTTCCCTTCATTTGGGAGAGGCAGGAAATGTACTAAATATATATTTTTTATGGTCAGAAGGTTTTTATCGATAGCACTGCTGTGCATATTATTTTAAGCGTAATCTTTTTCAGCATGTATTGTCTTCAATGTTTATCTTCCGTTTTACCTAAGTAAATATTTACAGCAATGTTATGTATAATTTAATTGCTATTGAAGATAAATAATTTCATTTTATGTTAGCTCTCCCCCCCTCAGAGCCCAATGGAGCTTACTACCCCGTTGATCAAACCCATTGCCCAGGTTAAGAACTTATGGTTTATACTTTGACGTAATATGGAATTTGAAGTTGAGAAATATTTTTTTCCATTCATAAAATTAATTAATTAATTAATATACTTATTTTATAATTTCTATCTTCATGATAAGTTCGCATTTTGAACTTTGAGACCTTGTTATTTAATTTATCTTATAATAATAATAGTAATTGTAGAGTGTCACACAATCTCGTTAACATGAATACTGTATTAAAATTATAAACGTTTAATTTGTCTTCTTAATTTTCTTATCGTGCCCCCAGGTCTCGCACTTGTTAATATTAGTAGGAACTAGCTATTAATTAACTAGAACTTGACTTTATGGTATTAATTTAATGACATCAACCTCGATAATTTTTTTTGGGGGGGCTTGCAATAACCCAAATACTCACTTGGGTAGAGTTTTGATGGAAAACCAGGGTTTTTGCCAACCAAGAAATGTGGTACGATCTTTTTAATTTCACTGATTACATTCTATAAATAAATAAAAGTTTTTCAATTGTTATTGAAAATGACACCACAGTATGTTAGCTACTTATTATTATTATTATTATTATTATTATTATTATTATTATTATTATTATTATTATTATTTTGTGAGATAACGATTGAATTAAATATAAAAATTTGATTTACATTAAGATACATTGTTTACATATTAATATTAGCACACAATGATGATTTCATAGTTGCTGTAATGGTTTGTATTAAACAACTTTTAAAAAATAAATGTTCTCCTTTTGATTTTTTTTTTATTTATTTATTTATTTATTTATTTTTTTTTGTACAGACCGTCATCAGTGAATGTAATCTTTCAATTAAACTTTGAGAAACATATATTGACACTTTTAAATTAATGATGGACTGTTTTACTGCTGGACAGCAACTTACCGCAACTTTTTTAGCACAAACTCTTAAAGGAAGATTGACTGTAGTGGAGAACGATTTAGTTTCGACATATCGTATGGTGGTTGGACCTTCTCGAAAAATTGATGGAAGTTTGACCATAATTGCTTTTGAAAATTTATTAGCTCCAATATTAAATAATGTATTGATAGTGAGTGGACGTCCTCAAGTTAAAAATGAAAAGTGGTATAGACATGGTTATGATCAAGTATTACATGCTTTAAGTGCTGCGGGAATGAATGGAAAAGATATTATTAATAAAGAAGTTGAGAATGGATATGAAGTAAAGTATAGTTTAAGTGATAATGATGATCCTATTATGGGAATGCCAATTACTCCTACTGGAGTAGTGACTAGATATTACAAACAATCTGGTGCTCATTTGGTTGTTGATGTTGCTTGCGCCAAACAAATATTTCAGGTAGTTAATATACAGGGACGAATTAAATTTAATTTAATAAATGTTGTGGGCACTCCAACTGGTGCAGCTGCGACAGTTGGTGATATTAATATTGGTGAAATTGCTTATGCATTTGTCCACTCGCATTTATTGAATATTTTAACGATTGATACAAATGATGGAAATGGCATGCGCCCAATAATTGGTTAAAGGAGAATTGACTATTAATTCAACTGACGCTTGGGTAGGTGGACTATCGATTACTGGTGAAATATTAAATAGTCCACACCCTTCAGCGGATTTAAGTCGTCATCCACTCATTGATGGATTAAGATCTATTTGGGAAATTGGTGATGAAAATAAATATGATTTTTTATTACCTTTCTTTCAAGCTTTGGGACATTTTGATTTCTCTGTACTACTAAATTTACCCCCCTTTATGCGTAAAATTGCAGTAAAATCTATAATTGCATATCTGAAATACCCGGCTTAGTCTCTCTCTCTCTCTCTCTCTCTCTCTCTCTCTCTCTCTCTCTCTCTCTCTCTCTCTCTCTCTCTCTCTCTCTTTTCTCTCTTTTTTTTCTCTCTCTCTCTTTCTATCTCTCTCTCTCTCTCTCTCTCCTCTCTCTCTCTCTCTCTCTCTCTCTCTCTCTCTCTCTCTCTTCTCTCTCTCTTCTCTCTCTCTCTCTCTCTCTCTCTCTTCTCTCTCTCTCTCTCTCTCTCTCTCTCTTCCCCCTCTCTCTCTCTTCTCTCTCTCTCTCTCTCTCTCTCTCACTCTCCCCCCACATTCTCTCTCTCTCTCTCTCTCTCTCTCTCTCTCTCTCTCTCTCTCTCTCTCTCTCTCTCTCTCTCTCTCTCTCTCTCTCTCTCTCTTCTTCATATATATATATATATATATATATATATATATATATATATATATATATATATATATATATATATATATATATATATATATATATAAAAATCAATCACTGGAATTACAACCCCCTGCAATAGTTGAAAACGAATAAGTCCGATGTCCTGAATGATTTTGGAATGTCCACGAATGTATTTGTACCAAGCAATAGACGACGTATTATTTTTCAACAAACCACCACAAAAATGCAAATTAATTATATTTTTATTAATTGCATTAGTTTTATTGGTATTATTACTATAAATTAATACTATTATTATTTTTATTATTATTATTTTTTTCTTTAATTATAAATTTGTTTTATTTTTATTATTGATTTCAATATTATTAGTATAAATATTAATTACCCTTAGCTTACTCTTACCATTATTATATTATTAAGAAAAGACACTCGCTTAGGTTTAAAATTATATTATACAAATTGCTATAATTAATGATTTTTTTACTAAATATTAAATTCAATAGGAAACAAGGTATAATGCTCCATGGGCTCAACGGCGGATACCTCCCCTGAGAAGTCCATTTCTGTTTCATGTATTCTTATCTTAAATTGTTATTTTTAATGATGTAATTTGAATAAGATATTTTTGATTTGATTGAATTTAAAAAGCTCAAAATCATTTTTTTTTTTTAGATGGCTGTTTAAGTACAATTTAAATAGGAACCTATTAATAGTTATACTTTAATTAGCGATTATATACTTAGAAATTAGCGTGAATTCAATAAAAAATATAATTATTCTTGTTTTTCATTTTAATCAATTTGTAAAATTCTATTTGAAATAAGTGTTAACAATGATTAAAAAAAATTTGTGAAAATATTCTCAAAAGACTTTTGTTAAAATGAGACCAGGTCATAGGTTAAAGCTTATTGTTTTGGTTTTACAATTATATTATCAATACTTGCCGCTTCTGATGGTTCTAGTCACAGATGAAAATTTGAAGGCTGGTAAAATACTCTTTGATATTTTAGATTATTGGTCTGACAGAAATCTTTTCCTTAGAGAGTTTAGAAATTCCATAAAAATACGGGATCGAAGGGAAATAAAAATTAAATTAAGGTGTGGATAATCTTCAAGTATAATTTTAAGAGGTGAATTAAAAATGCTTTTTTAAGTGGTTCGTGTTTACTTTTGTTAGTAGTTTCATCACCCAGTAAATTGCTACATCATTTTTTTTATAACCTTTCCTTTTTCAGTTATGCTTACTCTAATATCGTTTTTGTTTTTGGTTTAGGTATTGGTTCATGAGTCGTCATCATCCGCCTTGGGGTCCCCAGAACTGATGCTGGGATGCGCAGATATGCACCGCAAACAAAATAGCTAAGTAGAAAAGCCATGACCAGAGTCTAAGAAGAAAGCCAGCGCAACCTCCCCTCGTACCCTTAAGGGCGAGACCGTCACTGCCAAAATCCGCCCTGAAGCTTCACAACACCGAGACAGTCGCCCACTGGTATCTCGTCAAATGTTGGGGTTCATCTCCTATTAAGCACCATTCTTCTCGCTCGTATTAAATTCACATTCATTTCCTTCAGACACTCGCTAACTGACTCCATAAACTTTTTCTTTGGTCTCGCAGCCGGTTGATTGCCAACACCCACCCCTCTATGCACCCGCTTAACCAACCGATTATCATCCATCCTTTCTATATGACCAAAATACCTTAATATACACGTTTATTCTCGCCTTTCGTTACACCACTTGCTCATTAATACACTCATTCTCCATTTTATCATTTCTCCCACCTACACGCCCACGCCCACGCCCATAAGATTATCCATCTGAACAAACCACCTTAGATCTATACCTCTTATTTCACTATAGTTTAGCTACTCTACATTAACACCGGTAATAACATACCCTTATGCAGAACCATAGCGCAGTCAAGACTTAGTTTCCTTGCATTTACCAAAGATTTTGTTGCACCAGCTACTTTCCTACTACACTTTCCATCGTCCGTACTCCTTTCATCCAACATATAGCCTAAATATTTAAACTTGGATACCTGTTCCAGTTGCATGATTTCACACTGGGGGGACTATTCACCTACCACAATTTTCTTACTCTTATCTACCATTTACTTTCAAATCTCTTCTTCACCTATTCTCTCAAACTTTCTTCAAAGATTCACCACACAAAACGCAAGGCACCTTTCACTCTCTTCCATTCTCCTCAGTCTAACATCCCTCCCTTGTCTTAAAATCTTTCGTCACCTCGTCTACATATAAACTAATTAGCCACAGAGATATAACACATCACTGCCTCACTCAACTATTAATTACTAAACCATTAACTCTATTCCATTTATTCTTACACACGCTTCATTATCAACATACTTTTAATTCCATTCAGAAGCCTACCGCCAACACCATATATCATTAACACCTGCTACAGAGCTTCCCTATTTTATTCTGTCGTACACCTGTTGCAAGTCCATAAAACTTAAATACAGTTTGATATTTTTCTCGGTTATTTGCTTCAATGTAAAAAAATTGTTCTACACATCCTTTACAACTTCTAAATGCAGCATTTTCTTCAACAATCAGCCCCCAGTCACTCGACACACGGTTTCAACCAAAATACCACTTCCCTGAAACACCCAATAAACTAAATCTTCCATAGTTTCTACACCCTCCACAAACGCTTTGTTACACCACTTCACAATATCCAGTCAATCACGATCTCTCCTCCATTCTTGATCATTTCACCAGCAGCAACTACATCTATAGCTGCTGATTTACCACTCTTAAACTTTGTCACACTCTACCCATTACTTTCTCCATACTAATGACCTGATAACTAAAATTACTACTTATACTCCCATCCATCCACACTCTCCTTACGATTATCCATCACTGCAGCGAAAGGGTCATTTAAGTTCGAACTTGGATTAACTAACAGCAACGGCCAACTTTGAGAATTGAGTGTCCTCACGAAATGAAGAATCTTAAATACAAAATGATTTGACCATTATAAACCTCCCCCCCCCCCATTGAAAGATGAAGATAGGACGTTTATTTCCTTAAGAACACGTCTACCTTCAAACATGGACAAAATTCTACTACTCGCTTGTTGCAGCATCACATATTGGTTGTAGTTGATAAAGGCCCATGTCATTTAAAACCAGCTAACCCATCAATTTGATCATCTTTTTTTTATGGAAAATCAAATAGAAAACAGAAATATTGTCCAGTCAGAACCGGAGATTAAATTAGCTAAACAAAACTAGGGTTTTATAAAGAAGACTAAGAAATTTATATCTTAGCAAATTTGGCACTGGTTTAGGCTGAACCAAAGTGGAGAGGGGGATTTAAAAGATCTTCACACTAAAAGGAAGAAAAACAATGACACAAAATAGATTTAAAATTTAATAAGCATTAAATAAGAAAAAATTTAGTAGAACATAAAAAAATATTATCAAATACCGAAACAAAATTTAAATAACTCCTCCACACTAATAAATAATAATAATAATCACAGCCTACATATATACATCAATTCAATGGAATGATTTTATTTAAGCTGAATTTTAAACTCTGATATGAAGGAGTTCTTTTAGTAAAAATATATATATATATATATATATATATATATATATATATATATATATATATATATATATATATATATATATATATATATATATATATATATATATATATATATAGTATATATATATAAATATATATATATATATATAAATATATATATAATAAAATATATATATATATATATATATATATATATATATATATATATATTAAATTATAATAATAATGATCGTTAAATAATAACTTATGGTTGCAAATGTAAAACACTGAGAATCAAGCTGCAAATAATAATAATAATAATTAAAAACCTCTTTAAATGAGTATTTATAAATTTCATTTCTTAGTATATTAGTATTCGCCAATAACGTATTAATAGTATAATTTTATAAATATACCAAAATAATTTCTAATTATTATTAAAGTGAACAGTTCATTTCACTCGCAAATTTTGTGTCCACACAAACAAATAACAAATATGTATGTGCGCGACGAGTGTGTATATTTGAGTGTGTGTGTGTGTGTGTTAAATGTGTGCAAGTGTGTAAATTTCATTTTTTTTAAATATTATTTTGATTTCGTTAAGATAACATCACTGAAACGAGGCACTTCCACTAATGTTTATAAAACCTGGAAAGAAAATCCCTCCTCCAGGGTGTAGCGAAGAGGGGAGGGTGCTGCCGCAGCGAAGGGCATATGAGCGGGGACCTCGGAAGCTGGAAAGAACCATTAATTTAAGTCTTCACATTTCGTCAAGATCATCCTCAATCTCTGGAAAATCTCCAACTTCGACATTTGCGGGTCGAACAAATCCGCCGTACTTCAATGGGGCTTCAAAATACCTCTTCCCACCAACACTGTTGAAAACAAAATAACATTAATAAAATATCTTTTTTTTTTAGGTAAGTGTATACGAGTCGCAAGTGTGCACCAGAAAGACACTATAGGGAGTCGAAAACAAAACTAAATAAAGTTTGGCGCTGAACATCTTAAACAGTAGATCTAATGCCAGGAGAAAAGAAAAGAAATTATCACTTCTGAACAGACGTTATCGACGATGTGTGTGAATGGAAATCTAAGAAAGACGTTTTGTGAGTAAATGAAGGAAAAACTTGTTTGAAGATTGAGGTGGCCCCTTATCCATCAAGGATATGGTGGACTGAAAGAGGATTATGTGAACACAGGATAGGCGTAGTACGCGAGCGTGTGTGTGTGTGCGTGCGATGGAGGTGGATTGTCATCTGGCTTAATAATTATAATACAAATAATATTACTAGTAACTTTTTTTTGAGCTAGTGCACTGCAAATAACGGCGACACTGAGGCAGGAAAACAACACCAAGGGCGACTAATAGATGAAAAATTAGATGGTCAATTTCCCAGATATTACGAGTAGCCTAACATCTACAGAAACATCAATTTAAAATAATAATAATACTAACCTGCCGTCATTTTTGCCTAATGGCTCGTCATACTTGACTCCGACCCACCAACCAGTCTTAAATTCCGTTTTGCCAACAAACATGACCTCTCCTCTTCGAGTGGGATCTCCCTGAACGCGAACCTTACAAAAAAAAAATATTTTATTAACAAACTATATAATAAATAATTACTTAATTACCTAAAACCTTTAAAAAGTTACTTAAATCTCTTCCTTACCTCACACCTGTCACCGACATTAATAGTTTTAGCTTTTTCCTCCTCTTTTCTTTCTGCTTCTTCCTTCTCCTTTTGTAGGCGAGCCTGCTCTTCCGCATTGAACTTTCCAAGCTTGTTTTTCAGCAAAAAATTCCGCACAGTGTCTGTAAAGTTAATAAAAAACGTAAAGTTGAAACAAAGCTTAATGCCATATAAATCGGTGTAAAGATTAATGACATCAAAATTAGAATACATATAAAATGTTTGAGTTTCAATCTCGTAGAAAATTGAAAAAATGTATGCATGGTAATTGGGAAATAAATAATAATAATAATAATAATAATAATAATAATAATAATAATAATAATAATAATAATAATAATAATAATTTTCAGTTTTATTGTGAGAAAAAAAAACGGTAATAATAATTTTGAACCGTACAAAAGAAAAGTAATACTGCAGAATCTTTTTAAATATTTATAAAATAATTACCGTATCTCTACTTAAATCAACCTAGGTCTAAAGACAAAATTTATTTACGTCTAAAAAATAGTTTATTAAATTAAGTGAGCCCTACATAGATGAAAGAACTGAATTTTTGAGATACAGAAAACCACAGTTTTTAAATTAAATAATTAAATTTTTATTTAAATATTTCATATAATATATAATGGCGGCTTACATCAGGTAAGGACTGGGGTAAAATGCCCCTTCCTCCGTCAGAGGAAGGTTCACAAAATAGGCCTAGCAAACCGGTAGTAGCAGTAATAAAAAAAAAATATTGCTTATAAAAATTCAAAAGCTTGGATTTTTTTTTCAGGATGTGAGGGGTTTAACACTCCGCAGCTTAGCGCCGAGAGAATCCTCTGCCCAGCACGTCTTCCAGAAGGAGAAGAAACCTTGACGGGTACTTGTATAATAATCCGTCAAAGGGAGGTGTCCCAACAGTTATAGCCAGTGGAAGGTATCTTCTGTTAGTTACCCTACTGGTGGTAGCACGTTTGGGTTCTGTATCAGCTCGCTTGTTACCCCGGACACTCACGTGGTAAGGAAAACCCAAAAGAAGGCAATGCCACTCCCTTCAAATGAACAGAGCTGATGAACTTTTGCACAGCTGAATCAAAGGATTTCTTGTTGACCGGTCGAACAGTGTCAAGATAGCGCTTCTAGAGTCTGACAAGACGGTATAATTACGGTCTGTTGGGAAGTTGTTAATTCAGCCCACAGCCATAACCAACGCTATCAGTTCAGTTGAAAAGATAAATGCATAGGTGGGCAGGGTGTGGGAAACGATGAGATCCGGAAAGAGAGCTCCCACTCCACTTGGAGCCATCAATGCAGACAGGAACCCCTCACCTTCCACCGGAAGTCAGGCTAACAGCTGTATCCAGAAACACATAGGGCGCCGGATAAACCCATTTCGCATGAACGTTTTCGAAAGTGTCAGCAGACAGAGGTCGAGGAAATTAAAAATAAGAGGTCACAACCCCAGCGAACGACCAATATGCAGGATTATGGCGGACACTAAATAAAAGGGAACAAAGCTGAGAAAGCAGGGACCTGAATACGAAGGAATAAGGAGCATATAAGCTGTAAGGCGATCATCGCGCTCCCCAGAAGCCCAGGGAGTGAAGGTTTTGAAGAATTCCCACCCACCTTACATGTGGAATGATACGACTTTTATAGATCAAAGAAAACAGTCAGGGTCAATTTAAGAGACGCGAGGGCTTCACACACATCATAGTCCAAACGAAAGAGAGGATCCTGAGTAGAGAGGTGATAACGAAACCCAAAATGATGGCCAGAAAACGTGTGTATCTGTTGCAATATCTCTCCATCAACTTGCATGTGTTGCAAATTAAGGAGATGGGTCGATGGTTGTCAGTAGAAATTGGGTCCTTCCCAGGTTTCGGAATTGAGAGGATATAAGCTGTCAACCAAACAGGAGGGAAGACACCCTCCACCTAGATTCTGTTATATTACCTTAGGAGAAAAGCCAAGGCTGTTAAGTGAATGTCTTATCATCTGGAATGAGACTCCTTCAGGGCCTGGAGCACCGTCCTTACAGAGCTTTAGTGCTTCCTGGAATTCCGCCATCGTAAACAGTTTGTTATAAGAGGGGTCTTCTCCAGGAGAAACTTAAAAGTTTATCTAAAATGTTCTGAGTATCAGGATTCGTTGGAGCAGGAAGCAAAGTGAAAACCCAAATCATCAGCAACAATCTCTGGAGCAGAGATGACATCAGAAGGTTGTGGGTCATATGCAAAAAATAAAAGTGGATGATCCTTAAGGTGTTTTCGAGAGATTTCAAGCACAACCTTGTATACAGAAGATAAAGGTGTGGAAGAATTAACGGTAGAGACGAAGTTACGGATGTATTGTTTTCTCGTCCGTCGGTTGATATACCTGGAACGGGCTGTCGCTGCAACTTTTCCCTATCAGCCCAAGCACAATCTACGTTCCACCATCATTTATGGTTCCAAGTAGAACATGTGGGGATATGGTCAACTACTGTCGTGAGGATTGTTTCCTGAAAGAATGTGAAGGCATCTGCAGGAGACAGGAAAAGGGGGTATGACAGGGAGGACCGGGACATAAGTAGCTTGATAGAAGTACACGATCAATCCGCTCTATCATACCGTCAGCTGGAACACGGTTGTTGCTGCAGGCTAGGGTCGAATGTATGGTAGGACGATTGGATAATGGTCACTTCCACAGAGGAAAGGTGACCTTTCCCACCCGAAACGATCGATTAACGAAATCGAGCACAATCAAATGTCTACAAAGGAAGAAGTACAGCATCCAGAAGTACCCGTGTCAAAACGTTTAAATGTTGGAAGACCTATAATTGAATAACCCAAAGAGAAATCCTTTAAGATTCCAAGTATCCAATCCGTATTGGGGGATGCTATAGTGTCACTCCACAATGGAAGGAGGAGGTTTAAAACACCTTGGATTAACATGGTCGTTGGCAAACTTCTGAACAATGCTAAAAGGGTCTCCTTAGTGTATGGACAGTTAGGTGCTAGATACACTGAGATGAGAGCAAGCGGCGATTCGAGGTGGATTGTAGATCCCACCGCTTGTAACGGAGTCGAGAGGGGAATCAGAGCGAAATGGATAGTTGCATGAAGTAGAATCGCAGCTCCTCCTCGATGGTTAGCCCCACGATTCAGAGAGGCAAGCTCTCTGTATGTGGATGATAGGGAAAAGGACAAGGTGGCGTAGTTACAGTTCCTGAAGATAAATAGACTTTGGGTGATGTGCTTCGATTGGTTTCATTAATTCTTCATAGCTAGAGAAATAGCCACGACAATTTCATTGAAAGAAATTTGTCATAGTTAGTTAGTTAGTTGCCACCGAACCTCTATCTCATGAATTTGGGGGATTCACTACCTACCGCAGTAGGGTCTTGGTCAGGGGAAAATTGTATTACATGTATTTCGTAAACGAGTGGAATAAAATACAAAGATTATCTAGGTTTAATAGCAAGCTCTGCTTCAGCTCAACGCATTTGGAAATTATAGCCACCGTGGATATGGTTTCGCATCCAATTGAGCGGACCTTCTTATGCTAGAGGCATGAGTGAGTGTGATTTTGTATTTTATAATAGATTGTAATGTGTGTTGGCTACGTCATTAGTGATTCGTGGGTACTGAGATTAGTATACTTCACTATGCCGTAGAGGCGGACTGTAATTAAATATTACAGAAAATATCCTACTGACGACAATTTTTTGTGTCCGTTCAGGAAGCCTGACCGAGATAAGAACTCTCGCTCTCGCGATGAAAATTACGATCTTTAAACAGGAAATGCGGATAAAAAAATTGGGATAGGACTTGAGACCGGGGATTCCCGGAGAGAGATCCGAGAGCACGATCTTGATACCGTTTTTCTTATGAATGGGACTAATGGTTGGGTAAGAGAAATCCTCATACCAACCATTTCATCAACAAGGGCGTCGAAGCCCCTGTTGTACTCTGGACTTGAAGCAACCAGGAAGATGTCGGGTTGGGAGCCCGACTGATGTTGACATTCGTCTTTCTT
This sequence comes from Trachelipus rathkii, assembly GCA_015478945.1. Lineage (NCBI taxonomy): Eukaryota > Metazoa > Arthropoda > Malacostraca > Isopoda > Trachelipodidae > Trachelipus > Trachelipus rathkii. The sequence goes on along the minus strand of JABUQX010124597.1, from coordinate 7,960 downwards.
TAAAGATTTTATCTTTTTTTCCATAAAGAATACACCAAATTACATCTGCACCACAATAGGTGAAAGCAAATACGATAACACCAATGACGAATATAAACAATAATATATATCATGTGAGTGTAACTGCGGAAACTACCCCACCACACGCCCAGAGCATAAAATCTCCTTCCCCAAAAACCCACCCTGTAAGGTGGACTATGGGTGTGGCCTCGGAAAAGCTCCCCGGAACTTCACGTCCAGTCCCTAAGTTGGTAAAATAATAGCCGTGTATCACACGAATAAGAGGCGAAACCAAAGATTTTACACCTAAGTGAGAGACAGTCGCCTCAGTGGTTAGTCAAGGTTCGGGTCCAAAACAATAGGCGGTCCGGAGAAAGGCGAGAACCGGTTTTTGACCTGTATCCTCACCCACGAGGGAAGAAAGGCAAGATGGGCAAAAGATACGCACAGAAACAGCAGCTCGATAGCTACTAGGATGCAGGAGGAAACTGGGGTGACTCCCATAAGGGAGATCAGGAACACGTAAGGTAGTGCATACAGAAAAAGAAGGAGAAAGTATACAACCTAGGGAAGGGATGGGTAATAGAAACGTGATACATAAAACAAAAACAATGACAACAATAAGAAAATCAATAATAATAATAATAATAATAATAATAATAATAATAATAATAATAATAATGTTATGGCTGTGAGTGAGGACAGTCCTCTGTGTCAAATTATGTTAGATGGTGAGCAGCTGGAACAAGTGTCTGAGTTTCAATATTTAGCATATATGTTGGATGAAAAGGGAACGGATGATGCAGAGTGTAGTAGGAAAGTTGTGAATGCAGGAAGGTGGCTTGTTTAATTAACTTCATGCAGTGGCATGTAAAGGGACTAAGTCTTGAGTGTGCTAGGGTCATACATGAGGATATGATGTTACCTGTGTTAATGTATAGTAGTGAGACTATGGTCTGGAATAAGATGTATAGATCAAAAATACAATGTGTTCAGATGGATAATCTTAGGAGTGTGTTAGGTGTGAGAAGATTTGATAAAATGAGCAATGAACGTATTAAAGAGTTGTGTGGTGTGAAGAAAGGGATAAATGAAGAGATAAATAAATTGAAAGTACGTTTGAGCATGGTTTGGTCATGTGGAAAGGATGGATGATAGTCGGTTGGTTAAGCGGACGTATACTGTATAGTGGCGAGTGTGTTGGGAATCAACCGGCTGGGAGACGGAAAAAAAAGTGGATTGAGTCAGTAAAGGGATGCCTGGAGGAGAAATGTGAGTTTGGCAGAGGCGAGAAGAAAGGTACATAACAGGAGTGAATGGCGGGGTTTTGTGAGGGGGTATGGCTCTGGCCCACCTGGGCCAAGGGATGAACCCCAAAAATGTGATGAGGATTGCCAGTAGTGAGGGTCCGTCTCGGTCCCGTGAAGCTCTAGGATAAATTTTCTGACTGCGACGAGTTCTCACTAAATGGTATAAAAGGGGCAGTAAAGCTGGGATTTCTTTTCGACTTGTGTCATATTCTTCTACTACTTTTTTTGTTTCCGGTGCATGTCACGCACCTTACCCCCAGTCTTGGGAAAAGGTGAATAATAATAATAATAATAATAATAATAATAATAATAATAATAATGATAATGATAATGATAATGATAATGATAATAATATTAATAATAATAATAATAATAATAATAATAATAATAATAATAATAATAATAATAATAATAATAATAATAATAATAATAATAATAATAATAATAAGAACCACTGAACAAAAAGAGGAGGGAAAAATCAGACAAAAGCATTAACCACATGTTCCCACAGATACGCTTCAGAAAAGAAAAGGTATCTAAGCCCCACCATCACACCGCCACCACAGGAAGGTGTATACGTTAACGGGTGGGGGGGAAGGGGGGTTGCTTGGAATGAAACTGTTGTGACTAAAAGAGAGTCTAACTGACTAACTGGTTAATGAAGATAGGAAAAAGTCATTTTAAAGCACTGATGCATAATTATTTACCGCTTTTCTTTTCATATTCATCCTCTGACAACTCGAATTTCTGAACTTTTGACAAATCTTCAAATTCTCCAACACGTTTACTGTTGTCAACAACCTGGAATAAATAAATATATATATATATATATATATATATATATATATATATAAAAGAAGTAATATATATAAAATATATATATAATATAAAAATTTTTATCATATTATAAAACAAAAATATATATATATATATATATATATATATATATATATATATATATATATATATATATATATATATATATTATATATATATATATATTATCAAGGTGTTATACAAAAGTTTAAAATTTTCAAAGTTCCCTGTTGTTGTTCCCGTGTTTTTCCCTGTTCTTCCAAAATTTTCCCTGGACTAAAATAAATGGTAAAAACATGATTTTATCTTTGTTATCAATAAGGAAAGGTGAAAAAATGAAAACCCTCCAAAGCCCAACCTCTAACCATCCCAGTAAACAAAGAAAATTTTGACCAGCTTTCACAAATTTAAATGACCATACACATACAATTTGACATTTTACAAGTGTGAAATTTGTATTTGCATTGAAAGATTTTTTAAACAACTTCCCAAAACTATTTATTTTAATTGCCAAAGTTATGAACACCAAATCAATTAATTTTTCTAAATTATCTGCGTAAATTGATTACCAGTTCCCTGCTTTTGCTTTCATTTTTTCCCTGTTTCTTTTACTTTATTCAAAATAAAAATTACAAAAACAAAGTACAACAAAAAAATAAAAAACAATTTGCCACATTCTTTTCTCTAAAATAAAATAAAAATATTTTTACCAATTCTCTAAAACCAATAACAAAAATTATTTAATTCTAAACTAATCCTACTAAATAAGTACATTAATCGTTAAGAAGAAAGAAAAAAAGTGTAAAAGAAAAGTGTAAGAAAACTAGTTTTCTCTTTCTAAAATATGAAGTTGTTTTTCAGTCTCTTTGACAATATTTCTCTAACTTCTTCAGCCTCTGTAATCTCAGCTGCTAATTCCTTTTTTTTTTTTGCACTTCCAGAGTTTCTGGCTTTGGCCCATAGTTTCTTTTTAAGTATGCTTTATACTCTGAAGAAGAATTGCGGCAGTATGACATCATCTCATTTGTTATACAATAATTCAACCCCTCCGGTATTTTTCATTTCTTCAGCAAATAACTCTTTTTAGCAACAAGTGACTCTTCACGCAAATTTTCTTGGAGACAATGTTTTGTTTGTCGAGAAACACTTCTCTCTACAGAAGCATTCCATGAATAAAGAAAGAAAGAATCAGTGTTACAAAGTTTTTTGGTTTCTTTTTTTGTGACCGTTTACATTTTTAAAAAAATTTCAATGAAAAGTGATAGAGTCTATCTTCCTTCTCATCAAAATTTTTCAGAAATTCAAGGACAGGAATTTGATATCAAAAGTTCATAATCCCTCTTTGGTTATATCAGCCGTCGAACCATCAATTCGCTTGATATCAACAAATTTTTCAACACACATATCTAATCTTTCAGGAGTTATTAGAAAGCATACTTCGGCTGACAAACAATTAATGCCTTTGGATGGAATATTTAAGAGGACTTCTTTCTACTAACTTCTGGGATAAGTACTTGCAAAAATAACATACAATCTTCTCTAAATTTTAAAATTTCTGGAGTTTGCAGCCTTCGAGGTCATTCCTAATTCCCTCTTTTGCTGTATGATACAGGTCCATATTTTCTGCATTTAGGAATTTTTTTTTTATCTTTAAAGTTAATTTTCATTAAAACTTTGACGTCTGAACAATAAATGTCCGGTTTTAGAATTCTTTTCATTAAAGTTTTAACTAAGTGACTGAGATCATCATACAAGAAAGGCGTCAATGGGTCTTCACATTTTTTGAAACTTCAATAGAAATTCCTTCCAACTGACGAGCTATCTGCGTTGGAAAAAACCCAGCTTTTGCATGTAATAAGGATCCTTTAAATATGATTTCACCTTTCCAAACACTTTTGAATTTTTCAATTCCCCAACTTCTTCCACGTACTTTCAAAGTCTTGGAAGCAATCGAATGGCTGTTGTTGTGGCATTTACATTTTCAACCCATCTTGTCAAACAAAATTTATCAGGAAACTCTTCAGAGCCTGTTATTTTCATGAGTCTTCCCCTTCTAGTTGGAAAATCGTTAAATAAATAAGAAGAAGCCCTTAAGTATTCTAATAAATCCCACATTGTAGCTTTATGACCAGTTTTGAGAGCTCCATGGACAATATGCAAAGAGCAACTCCAAATACAATCAATCTTGGAGCTTCAGAACAGGTATTTAATTCTGATGTTTCAACAAAGGGACAACATTTTGTCCAAGGTTGACATTAGGCCCATTTCAAATTGAAAAAATACTTGCCACTTAATGAGTCTGTCAAAACAGCTGAACCAAGCCCTGCTTGAGATTTTTCCAAAAGATTCTCAGCTCGAGTGTTGGTAAGGAACTGAGAGGTAAGATAACGGAGTGGTATGAGACCCGTAGATTGTCTTCAAAACCTCACATGTATATCCATTTGTGTTCTTTGTGCAATTTTTTTTAAAGCCTCATCATAGGATATTGATAAGAAGTAAGAAATATTTCTCAATACACCTCGCATTTTTTTTTAGTAAATTAAGGAGCTAAACCAAATACACATAAATAGGACAAGTTTATCCTGCTCACACAAAGGACTGAGCTATCTTCGAATCAGGAAACATCTTACTAAATTGTTTTTGCAACAATCAGAAAGCTCTATTGAAATATGAGCTGATTAACAAATCACATTATTTTTCAGCTTTCTGTACATTCTTTGCCTTGCTTAAAAGAGGACATCCAAGGGAGAACCAAACTGAAGCTCCCATGAGAACAAGAACTGATTGCCCAGGAATTATTCATTGCAACTGTTAGAATAATTGAACAGTTAACCCAGTACTTTGCTTAACAATATTGTTCATCATGTCCAGCGAGCTGGATTTTAAGCATTTAGTGATGCTCTGGTGTTTCTTGCTACTTGCATGACTTTTAATGGATCTTGTTGCCATATTGGAAAGGCAAAATTTCTTTCTTGCAGTAGATGCACAAAGCGTAATGTTCCGATTTCGCTTCTCTGAGCCATTTTTACCATTCTGGATGCAGAGTGGAGTCCAGACATTGTAAATTAAAATTGGCTTTATAATAGTTTTTTGACATCTAATATTTAAATATTATTGTTATAAAACATAATTAATTCAATTTTGTAAAATAAAAAAAGAGAAATTAGTTAAAATATGCGTGATACTGCAGATGAATAAATGTTTAAAAATAATGATTATAAAGAATATAAATTAATAAAAAGTATAAATTTTTAGGCTAAGAAAAAGTTGATATAAATATAAGTTTTTTACTTAATTTTACTCCATATTGGAACGTTATCAACAATTTAAAATTTTATAAGTACTAGGATGAGGAGAATCATGAATGATATTCTTGTGCTCTTTTAACTAGTTTCCTCCTCCTTCAAAGACAAAACACCTTTTTAACATCCCTTGAGCCAACTGAGCTTCCTTAATAAGATCTCCCTTTTTAAGAGAATTTCGAAGTCAATATGTGCTTCACTATACTTCTTTATGAGTTAAGCAAAAATGATGCCTGATATAAATTGGATATTTTATTTTCCCTGTGTTTTCCCTGTTCTCCCTGTTTTCCCTGCACACTTTTCATTTTCCCTGTGTTTTCCCTGTTCTCCCTGTTTTCCCTGTTGGTATACACTATGATATATATATAGTAGTATATATTATATATATATATATATATATATATATATATATATATATATATATATATATTTTTACAGTTCACCACTCACTGGTTGGGCCCTTTTCAAGGAGGGGCAGAAAATAAAACATAGAAAAACCCTCCCAAGCCCAACGTAAATCTCTCGGCTGAGCGCAGACGTGGGCTTTAAAGAGAAGAGATTAAAAACAGTTGCAAAAACAAAAGAATAGGAGTTCCACAGAACAGGAGTAGCTGGAAAGAAAGAGGAACCACAATGAACAAGTCTAGTCTGGGGTTTCAATACTCACGTAAAATTTATGCTAAAGCAAGGCACCTCTTGTGCTACGTATGCGACGCAAGAGTGGTGGAATGCGAGAGGTCAACTCCCCCCGAGCATCTGCCGCTGTAGTATACCTATAGAAAAGAGATAGTGCGCCAACGTCACGTCGCAGTGATAGAGGGTCAAGGGAGTTTGAAAGAAGGGGACAGTTTATTAGTCTCTTAGCTTTAGATTCAACCCTATCCAATAGAAGGGTGGAGCCAGATCTCCCCAAATGTGAGAACAGTACTCCATACAAGGGCGGATAAGGCCCTTATATAACTGGAGTAACTGCTCAGAGGGAAAAAATTCCCACAACCTGAATAGAACTCCCAGCTTCTTTGAGGCCACTTTAGCAACCATTGAAATATGAGGTTTCCAAGGCAATTTGCTGTTTATATTAAGATCAATATATATATATATATATAATTATATATATATATATATATATATATATATATATATATATATATATATATATATATATATAATTATATATTAATATATATATAAATATATATATATATATATATATATATATATATATATATATATATATATATATATACTATATTATTTATATATATAATATATATATATATATATATATATATATATATATATATATATATATTATATATATATAGTATATATATATATATATATATATATATATATATATATATATATATTTTTTTTTTTTTTTGTACCATCCATCCTGTTAGGGTATGCCTGTCAGGGGCTTCTCCTCCAGAATCTTCTCCAAAGATCTCTATCTTCAAATGTTGTTTCCTCCTCTACTTCCTCTACCGTCTTGCCTCTACTTTGTACAGCCTCCGCCCCGAATCCATCCATCTCTTCCTCGGTCTTCCTGCTGGTCTCCGTACCTTCTGGTCTCCAAATTCCATCCAATCTCTCTCAATCTCTCTCCTTTCTCTTCATTCTTTTCCACATGCCCCAAACCATCTCAATTGGTTTCTCTCCACGCATTCAAAACAGGTTCCACTCCCAGTTCTCTTCTCACCAGCTCGCTCCTCATTCTGTCTCTCAACGATTACTCCTCTAATGGATTCTAAGTACCCTCATTTCTGCAGCTTTTATTCTGCTTTTTTTGCATCGTATTCATTGCCCAGCATTCAGAACCATATACACAACAATATCGGTCTCAGAAGTGTTTGTATATATTAATATTTTAACCTCTGTTGTTATCCCTTTTTCTAGGCAACGGTATACATTCCCACAATTCTGTGAAAATCCCCGATTCTTCTTGTCAACTCATCATCTTCTGATCTTCCTTGATCGTGTCAAATACCACGCCCAAAATACTTAAATCTAGTTCACTTGCTTAAGCCTTAGTATCTTCTATGTTCTACTACTATATCTCTTCCTCTCTTCCTTGCAATCACCATTATTTCCGTTTTCTCTCTTGTTTATTCTTCTTGCCCATTGACTTCAGTACCTCGTTCCAACTATTCACAGTTTCTTGCAGGTCTTGAGCTCCTGATGTTATCAACTGCCGCATCATCCGCAAAAACCAAAGTGTGCTCCCTATTTTCCCTTGTGCATATCCTTTTAAGGCAGCTGTCCAGGAAAAAGTGCAAAGAGCAATGGTGACAGTACACTTCCCTGTCTAACCCCCGTTTTCACTTCAAACCACTGTCTCTTCTTCCTGTTCCCTTAACCGTATTTATTGGATTTTCATACATACTCTTTATTAGCTGGTATCAGACTTTCTGGTATGGCATTCAAAATCGGATCTTCTAACACTCTCCACAGTCTCTTCCTAGTCAATGAATCAAATGCCTTTTAAAAGTCTATGAATGCAGCATTACGCCTTCTCATTCCACTCTATTA